>PVJD01003534.1:0-163778 GCA_004026545.1 Mormoops blainvillei | reverse complement strand
GGGCGCAACATGTCTCCACAAACTGCTTCCTCTTCCCCTAACTCAGGCCCAGCGGACAGACAGACTTCGCACAGATGGTTTGATAAGAGGAGTCTGAACACGCTGCTGCTCGAGGTGACTGGCTCCCATCCTTTCAGAATGGCGGTCCCTGCAGAGCTGACCCACACCCCAGCGAGGGCAAGGGCAAGGTCATACAGCCACCGCCGCCAGGGCATCTCTGGCTGGGGTCTCTTTCCATTTACACCCAGATAGAGGGGACCCGTGGGGGGCACAGAGGGGCTGAGCAGCACTGGGGGTGAGGGCTGGGTCCTGGCAGGCCTCAAGCCCTGGTAGGAGAGGGAGGGGCAGGCAGAAAAAGGAAGTGGGGAAATAGGAAGGAAGAGGCCCAACAAAAAATAATTGAGAAAGTGGGTGGAAAGGGTGCAGTTCTGGGTCCTCAGCACTCAGATGCCTTCCCCCATCCCTACAGCCACCTGCCACCTCTCCCAGTGGGCGGGGCCTTCGCCTTGGCTGCCAGCCGGGCCCAGCTTCCTCAGGCCTGCCGCCCCCCTGGCCACTGGGCTCCTTCTAGCGCTCCCCAGCCGGCTCCGGCAGCCGCCCTCCAGAGAGCCATAGCCAGCATCTGCGAGGGCTACCTGCGGGCCAGGCCTGCACTTGGGGCCTAACACAACTGCCTTCCCCCAGCCTTCCCCGGGGTTAGAAGGAAAGAGAAGGAGACCTTGCACTAGGGAGCTTTGGTGTTACAGACTAAAGTCTGTGGTTCCCAGGACCTGAGAACCGGAGTCCCACCGCTCCCCGCTAACCCAGGGAAGGCCCCAGAAAGACAGAGAGGAGACCTGGATTCAGGGGGAACCAGGGGTTAAGGCTGGGCCCCGGTGAGTGTGGGGGAGCAGGAGAGAATGAGAGAGCAGAGATGAGAGACCCCTGCCCCATGCCCAGCTGAGGCAGGCCTGCTGACGAGTGCCTGGGAAATGCACTGCGAGCGGAGTGGCCTTCTCACCAAGGTGAGCTCGACTGTCACCACACGTGGCCACACTGGCCAGACTAGCAGAGGGGACCCGGTCACACCTGCCCAAGCATTAGGTTTCCTCAAGACCCACTCTCTGAAGAGAAAGTCACCAGGGTGCCAATACCATCCTCTGGACTGGGGTCATGCGGCTGGCCAGTCCCGGCACAGGAAGGAGCGCAACCTGGACTTCCCCGCTGTGGGTGGGAGAGCCCACATCCTTCCTGTCCCAGAGGATGCAGAAGGCAAGGAGGCCATCAATCTCCCAGGAAGGACATGGCGTCCTCCCGTCCAGACGCGCTGACTCCCCACAGCAGAGGTCCTGACCCACAGGGCGTCACGGAAAATCACAGCGTCGCGCGACAGACAGATAGACTGACTGACTGACAGACTGACTAGGCTGGGTTGTAGAAGAGGGAGAGGCTAAGGGATGACAAGGAGGTCTGTGAGTCACAGAGACAAGGAGGGGCTCCCCTGTCAGCCAAGAGCCCAGGCCCATACCCCCATTCCTCCTCAGGTCCCCCCCGATCCAACAGTCACTGGAGTAGGTGAATGGTGGTCCTCAAAAAGGTAGGTCTATGTGACTATTTGAAGGAAAGGTCTTTACAGATGCAGTTAAGTTGAGGCTCTTGAGCTGAGATAATTTTGGATTACCCAGGTGGGCCCTAAATTCAATGGTCCTTATAAAGAGACAGAAAATGAGAAAAAAGAACAAAAGGTGATAGAAGATGGAGGCAGAGGTTGGACTGATGCTACCGTAGCCCAGGAAGGCCCAGGGCCACCCGAAGCTGGGTGAGGCAAGGAAGGCTTCTTCCTTGGAGCATTTGAAGGGAGCGTGGTACTGCAGGTGCCTTGATCTCAGACATCTGGCCCCCAGAACTGAAGGAGAACACATTTCTGTTGTTTTAAGATGCTCAGTTTGTGGTATTTTGTTAGAGCAGCCCCAGGACACTAACTGAGTCTCAAAGCTCAATGCACCCTGCACTCCCCATCCTGGTCCCCCACTGTCCCTCCCCTCTCTGCTGGACACATCTAGGGTCCCAGACCTCTGTGCCACAGCCTCTGCTCTGCACCAAAGCCTGCGGATTCCACACAAATGGCGCTCATGGACTAGTGGCCATGGACTTCTGGCATCAGCTTCTCTGAGCTCTCCCGCTAATCCCAGCCACCCCAGGTAGCCTCCCTGGCTCTGGAGGTCCTCCCACTTCAGAGGACTCCTGTTTCCATGCCACACAGGACAGAGCTTTAACCCTGATGTTCATGGCCTGGCCCTAGGTAGCTTCAGGGGACCTCTCGGTTCCCTTCTGGCCTGACCTGGCCACTTCAAGTTATCCACTGTCTTCGAACATCTCCTACCCACCATTCCCTGCACCATGTCCGCACCTCAGGTCTCTGCAGTCCAACCCTACCCAACGGTCCTCACAGCAAGCCTAACTCAGAAACCGTTTCCAGGAGCCTTCCTGATCCCTCTCCTGCTCCCCCCGCCCACCTCCTCAACACACACACTCCTGAGACAAATCTTTCTTGAAAGGGCCAGAAGAACAAATGGAGGGAGATGGAATATTTGGGAAGCCCCCCTGAGTGCAGGCAGCGCCTCGCCACTTGCGCCGGTGGCGTCTCATTCTTAGCTCTCTAACCTGTGGCATAGTCCCACTTCCCAGGCAGGAGTCCAAGGCCCTGAGAGGTTGAGAAGTCGCTCAAGGACACACAAGCAGGAAGAAAGCAGCAGAGCTGAAGGCCAGGCCACGCCTAAGACTCCAGTGCTGCCATTTCATCAAGGTGAGTTGTTGCGTTCTGGTCTCATCCCGCCGCTGCCTTCCTAGGTCAGGGCTTGTCTGACTTGCCGCTCCCCAGGGTGTCCGGCAGAGGCCTAACGCAGAGCTGCCGGCGCAAGGCACTAAGGACATGCGCGATCCTGGGGACCCATGCGACCCTGGGAAGGCACCAGTATGCTCACATCCCTGTGTGCTGGACAACACCCCCCCCCCCCTTCAAAAGAAGGCCTGCTTCGTCGCTGCATTCTAGGAAGGAGCCTTCCCTAAGGAGGGCCTGCCTTGACCCCCATCTCAAATTTCTAGACCTGAAATGACAGGGGCGTGCTAACGATAGAATATGTTGCTAACCATTTCCCGTGGTAAAGCAGCCCTCATACACTGTCAGATGTTGGTCTGGCTTCAGCTTATAGTTCTCACAATTTCCCTCTGTCTGTGGGACCCATCTCACCCACACAGTGCCTGCAGGTTCAGGGAGGGAACATTAACACCATCTCAGGGCAGGCGTGCCACGGCGCCCCAAACTTGCCCCGACTCCCCTTCTACCCTGTGTTCTCCGTACACCCCCGCCTGCAGCCTCGAGCCAGCCCCTTTCTCCGTGGGGCAGCGAGGGCAGGCTGCATGGCAGAGAGTGGGTTCCAGACGATAGCAAACACACTGGTTTGATGGGGAGGGGACCAGAGGGGTGGAGCAGGAACTGGAGAGTAATATAAAGCACAACAAAGGAGGCACAAAGCCCTCCCCTGGACACCTGCAACCCCCCACCCCGCCCCCCAGAAGAGCTGAGGGTGGATGAAATTAAACAGACCACTGGTACCCAGTGAGCCCCGTTCCTTGTGATCCCTCAATGGGAACAAAGAGAACAGTTCAGAAAGACAACCGGACCTCGCAGCATGGGGCGATGGGCCCTCCAGTGTTTTTCCGTGGCCACAGAAAAGGCAGTTTCCCCACCCACTCTCCCCACCCTCCACCTCTTACTCACGTCCTGGCTTAGAGGAATTCTGGCCCCCACACTGAGAAATCCTGGGCTGTTCTCCCACCCTGGTCCCCTGTGGCTTGGGTGGTCCCTGACACAATGCCTGGGCCCCAGCTGGGCTGGGGAGAGGGAGAAAAGGGTGGGGAGGAAGGGAAGTACTGTGGGCCTCCTGTGCACGGCGCACACGGGTGGTGTGTGGTGCACACGGGCGTGCGTGCACGCTCACACACACACACACACACACATACACACACTCAGGCTGTATGTCTGCAAAGATCTAAAACCCCTTTCATCTTAATAAAGGAGAACAGCAAGAGGCACAAAGGCAGGAGGAGGCCAAGCCAGTTGTAAAAAAACTTAAGAGCTTGTGGTCGGCCTCCGGGCTGTGTTCTCTGCTGCAGGGACCTGGGGCTGAGCGACAGAGTCCGCCTCTGCCTGCCCTCCCACAGCAGCGCCGCGCCAGTCACGGCAACCCAGTTCTTGTCCTCCCAGGAAAGCACAGGCCTCAACCGGGAGGCCAGGCGCGGTCAGCAAAATTATCCCCAGAATCATCTATGACCACAGAGAGTCACACTCCTTGAGAATTACACAGAACAACACTGACCTACAACCATGTCATTCTCCAGCCACAGGGATAAAGTGATGCCATGCTCGGCCCTGGCTTCTGCCAGACGTGGCACATGGCCCACAGTAGGTGCCCTTGAATCAACAACAGGTACACAGTGGGGCAGGCAGCAAGCAGCCGCCACACTGCCAAGTTCACCAGGACATGTATTCCTGCCCCGAGGCCACCCAGAGAGAAATAGTCCAAAGCTCTTCAGCTCAGAAGAGCTTAACACTTTGTAGAGGTTTCCCTGCAGTAGCCAAGGGGCCAAAGTCTGGGATCAGAAGGCCTGTGTTTGAACCCTTGCTCTCCTGCTTGTATGAGAATGGCACCCACTCATGGCACGGCAGCCTCATGGCAGTGCCCCGTCAAGGACATTGCTGTTGGCTACAGTACTGGTGATAAGGCCAAGTCTCCTTTTCATTTGTTAAACCCTGCTCCTGTGCGAAGAGCAGGTTACCAAGCTCCCGGCAGAAACTCCAGAAGTCTGGGGATGTGGTTAAGTTGTCTCCCCCTCCTCCTTGTTCTCTTTTAAAGGCCCCAGGGGCTGCCACAGAGGGAGAGTGGGAAGCTTGGCACCAGGGAAGCTCACAGCTGCCCCTTCAAGTCTGGCAGCGTTGACTGACAGCTTCTTCCCCTCTCCTTCTGAGCTCCTAGCAGGGCAACCAGTGCTGGTCTCGATACCCGGCATTAAAGGTGCAGGCGCTTCACAAATGCTTGCTGAACGAATACACGAATGAAAGGAGCCCCGACTGGGCAAGAACTTTACTGTTTTTTCTCCCAGGAATAAGAATCTGAAATGGGAGTAGACTGGGAAGTTCTGAATGAAGTAGCTTCTATGGTTTTTTCCCTGAGAGGCACCCTGTGGTCAGAAAAGCAAAATGCCAACAGTGGTTAAGTGCCTTGAGAAATGTGAGAAAAAACCCTTCCAGATGCACCCCTGGAGACAGACCACAGCCTGGACGGCCTTCCTCTAACTGCAGACTGACTCGCCGCCAACAGTTACCAAGAAAATGATCCCGGAGTGAACCTGAATGTCAGTTTATCTGACCCCCAGCTGCCTCTCCCCCTGACACCCACCTCCTTGAAATGGAAGGTAAATGGAAAATTACAGGGTCTGATGCAATTTAGATAACAGACGGAGCAGAGAAGGGGCAGAGAAGCAGCCGTAGGCACAGTGAGGAGCAATTCTCCCTTCGGAGAAAACCCAACAAGCCGCATTGGCCCCGTCGCCTATGGGAGGGTTTAGTATATAGCAACCAATGTACCATATTTATTGAGCTTTAAGCATTGTGCAAAATTCTTTATGTCACAGTAAAGCTCTGTAGGAGGCACTGTCCCCATTTTACAGACAAGGAAACCGAGGCACAGAGAGGTGAGGCCACTCACTCAACATCTCGGTGCCAGAGTTCAAACCCAGGACTCTCTAACTTTCAAGTCTTTAGTCTTCCCGTGACACTGCTCAGTGACGTGACCTGCTTTCTGTGAAACACTGGGGGTGCACTTAAGGGCATTCTTCCCCCGTGCTGTTGGGGGAAAGGCAGTTGACAATGTAGGTGAAATCGAGGCATCAATCAGGGAGTTAGACTTAATGAAGAGATGCTGGGAGTGTGGCCGGGGATTTGAAATGGCTTTTCAGCCAAAAGGATGGGGATGCCCTCTCCGCAGTGGATTAGGAAAACGGAGTGAGGGCTCTCCTGACACTGGGCAGTGCGTTTTGGGGTGGGTCCTCAGGGAAGTGGCACAGATGTGTTGGGGCCATTCCGCAGCAGCACACAGGGATGTCTGGCGCCCCCCACTCTCCGCCCAGCCCCTCCAACCCAGGCACACTGTGGTCCTGTCTCCGCAGTGACTTGGAACAAGGTCTTTTCAAACAAAGGACCCTTTCATGAACTTCAGGCGGGTCCCCTGTCTGCTACTAAGAAGGCTATTGAAACAGGCTCCCAGGAGAACAGTGTTATGAGCACGTGGTTTTGCACCAACAAGTTGGGCCAGAATTATGACAACGCCCTCCCCTTGGTTTGATCTAGGCTGATAGGAGCCTCTCCTGCATCCACTGCAGGGATGACCCAGAGGGAGAAAGGAGCAGCCCAGATGGCTTCAAAGGGAGCCCTCCTCCCAGGCAGTGAGTGTCCCCACTGTGTTATCCACCTGGAAGTGAGTCACTTGAAAATTGTGGGCTTTACATTTTTTCTAGAGCTGCCATCTCAGGATTTCAAAGTGCTCTGAATATTATCTGATACTGGCTGCTGCTCTCCCCATTAAACAGACAGGGAAACTGAGCTCCATCAGCTAATGTCACAGAGTGTCACAGCAAGAGGGGACCTGGAGTTGGTGGTCTGCCTGTTGTCTTCTCAGCTCTGACACTTACATGTTGTGGGATTCTGTATGTTCCCTTCACGTTCACTGGGCTAGCATGTCCAGCAAAGGCCTGAGGGGGCAGCAAGAGTCAAAGGCTCTGGGAGGCACAGATCTGGGTTTGAATCCTGCCTCTGCTGTTTTGAGCTCTGTGACTCTGGGCAAGTAGCTTGGCCTCTCTGAGCCCGTTTCTTTACCTATAAAACTGGAATAATACCTATATCTCAAAGGGCTGTTGTGAAGAAGAGAAATAAATATCTGCAAAGTCCCTAAGATGGGGCTTTGCTCAGACAGAGTAGGTGCTCAATGGATGAAGCCATTATTTTTTTTTTGAAAAAGACTATTCTACTTTTCTGAACAAAAGGTCAATACAAGTGATTTGAGGACCAGATTCCTAAGCACAATTTGCATATAATATTCTCTGCTTATTATACTCTGATCTTCATTTATAACCCTGAAAGAGCAACATTCAAAGAAAAAACTAGGGTAATTTCTTTAGCCGCTGTTATGTTGGAAGTCAGGGAAGCTACTTTAGAGCACCTGAAGTTGTACCAGGCAAAAACTTTAATCGAATACCTTCAAGTTGAAAGACAAGGAGGCTCCTGTTCTGAAAGCTTTTTAGAGAGCTACCACATCATCTAGGTTTTCACCTTTCTTTAAGGCAAGGAGTTCTTCCTTTCCTGCAATTTTCATTTGTTGTGCTGGCATCAAATAGTCCTTGCTCAGGAATTTCTATATTAAGGGGAACAGGCGACGCCACCTTATGAGACGTGGCTGAAGCCACAAGTTGCCATGTTAAATGCATCAGAATCTCCAAGTGAGTTCAGCCTTACAAACACTACTGTCTGTGCCCAGGGTATCCCTCTGGCAGGACACAGGAGACACCTATGGCTGTCCTCTTTAACGCCACTCTCCAAGTCTCTGGGGGAAAGGGATTCCACAGGTTTAACTGAGCCATGGGAGTTCTATGGGGCATGCTAGAGCTGGGTGAGAGGTGACTGGTGAGATCCTCCTATTTCCTACTTCTGGGGCAGTGGATTCCAGACATTCCTCCTCTCTGTGTGCATTCGATCACAAAGCTCCACGCGGCCACGGAATCCCTAGCATAGTGCCTTGCCTATCGTAGGTTCACAAGACATTCTTACCCACTCAGTGAATGAAGGTTTTCTCTTAGTCAGGCCCCCCGTAGTACGGATGTGCGCATTCTTGCTTCTCACTCTCTTTTGGGAGTGAGGTAAAGAGGGAGGCCACAGTTCTGATCTCCCCCTCTCACTTTACCGATTCAGGCTGTAGAATGGAGGCCCAGAGCCATGGGAGCTGCAAGACGCCCCGTGTAAGGAGTCATGCTCTTTGCTCCCCTCCACAGCTCGGAGAACAAAACAAGACCACAGATGTCGGCACTGCGCGCTATACTCCCTTGGGCCAAACCCAAGGCCCGGAAGACCAGCCTCCAATAGGCTCACAGCCCGGGCCTGGGACCTGCAGCCCCTCCCTCTTCCGGCCCATCCTCTGAGAAACGCACCTGTGGCTGTTCTGCCTTCTCTGCTCCTTCCCTTCAACCACCTGTGTCTTACAGTTGGGGTGGTTCTTGTTCCTCTCTGTCTACCTTAAGGTGGAGGTGTTGCCTCGGGCAACCGTGATGTCACCTGCATGGTGCTTCCATTCCACTGATGTCATGGGGTGGGCCACTTGAATGGAGGGGGATGTACTTTCTATGGGAAAACATCACAGGTCCCAATACGCTGAGGAGGATCCTATAGACCTCTTGGGTCCTGCCAAATGAACTTCTTTCTCTCCCAGAAACCTTTCTCATCCTTCTCTCCCCTCCGGACGCCTGTGAAAGGCCAAGCCTCAAACCTGACCCTCCCTCTTCTCCCAGCGTCGGCTGAAATGGCAGGACAAGCAGCTCTGCCCTCAGTTAGAACACACTGCACACAAGGGCACCGACCGCCTCCTTTTCACCGTCTGGGACAGTCTGGGTCCCTGTGACCTTGCCCTTTGCAGAGAATTTGGCAGAGAATGTAGATTCTCAGTTGGCCTCTACTGTCTTTAAGGGCTCTTACCAGCCAGACTGCTGGTCTGTGCCAGGCATGGTGCTTAGCTCTTTCTACACATGCCCTGTGAGGAGTTATCCCCATTTTACTGTGATGAAATCAAGGCTTGGAAAAGTAAAGGCACTCACCCCAACACAGAGGACACCCAAACTACTGAGCAGTGGAGCCAGGATGCAACCCAAGTTTGCCCTTCTGCAAAGCCCACCTCGAGGGGGCCTGGGCAGAGGTAAGGGAGAGCCCTTTAAATTCAAAGAGGCCAGCTGGGATGGCCAGATGGCTTGGGAGCCAAAGTAATCACTTGCCTTAGGACTGCCTGACCGCATGCTCAGGGGGCTGCAGTAAGTGGCCAGTCCTGGCCCTTCCGCTTCCCCAGGCAGCCCTGGACTAGGGGCCAGGTTCCTTTTTTTCTGTGCTTGGCTTCCTATTCAAGCCACCTGTCCAGTAGTTAAACGTATGCAAATGCAATTTGATGTGTCTGCGAAATCTGCTGGGCACCGGCCAGCCCTTTCCAGGAGACATTCAGGTATCGAGAATTCCTCACTGGCTGAGAAGCCCGGTTTGTTTTAAATGCTGCCTGTCTGTCTATAGGTACATCCATAGTAAAATGCTCTGTTCCAGCTAATTAAGTGCTGAAATGTATAGCATGGAAAATAAGAGATCATAAAGATGGAGCTGTGAAGTGGGAGCTTGGGAAGGGTGTTTGCAGGTGAACAGGACCTGGACAGGGAAAGGGAGTGGAGGGTAGGAAGTGTCAGAAGAGCATGTTCAGACACTCCCCGCTTTGTTCCATTCCTGGGGGAGTTCTCTGCCTTAGGTGAGGGGCACACCCAGGTGGCACTTACTCATCACCCTCATGCTAGGCCCCAGAACTGGATTTGCCACCTCACGCCACCCAGCTATTGAGAAGGAAAGTCAGCTGATGCTTGGGCCACGCCACCCATCAGCTGTCAAGGCCAGGTCTGCCTCTTGCCTTCAGTGCCTTTCTCTGCCTGATGAGTTTTCCATCTTCTCCTCCATCTGAGCTGAGAGTGGGTATTTCTCCCTTTGACAAAGAAAGAAAAAGGCAACTCCCCTTTCTTCTTTCCCATGAGGGACACCAAGCAAGCTAGATTTTTAAGCTTAACTTGCTTCTTGTGCTGGGAATCCTCAGGGGCTAGGAATCCTCAGGGGCTGGGATTCAGCTTCCAGGTTCCTGAACACTTGACTTTGCCTTGCCTTAGTTTCCTCATCTGTAAAATGGGGGGGACAGTGCCTGCGTCATAGGGCTCCTGGGAAGATTAAATGAGTTAATACAGGGAATGCGGTTTTCGGGGAAAAAAGGCCTAGAAAATGCTAAGTCCTTAGTAACGGCTGGTTATCTAAGCTGCCGTGTGTGGTCGTACAGATGGTGTACTGATCACGGACACCGGCTGCGGGGGCGGGTGGTGGTGAGGATGGGTCCAGCTTACATGCCATTTGCCCAGCTATGTGCCTTGGCTGTGTCCACCCAGGTGAAACTCCTTTTTGAAATGGCACCACGGTGCTAGCTTCTTGCCTAGAAGGAGCACCTTATTCTACCATGCAAAGGATGAAACAGGTTAGCAGCAGCCCTGGGGTGTTATTGTTATCGGCTCTCACACTCTCCAGGCTCTGTCCTGCTTCCCAGCAAGACTGTATTAGAGGGGAGTCCAAGATAGACTGGTCTCTGACATACGCGAGGTCACGCCCCTGAGGTCCTGCCCTTCAGCTCGCCAGAGCACCTGGAGCACTTGCCCCCACCTAGGATACTTCTGAGTCTTCCCCAAAAAGCCCCACAGGCTGCCCTACTGAGACAGGATAGTAAGAAGCTAGGAAAATTCCTTGGCAAGTGGAACAGGGAAACTGAGATAGAGAGCTGAACACAACTGCTGAGCAATTTACAGCCAAATACAAAATGTCAACTCTTAGAGATAACATCTAGGCCTCAGTTGTATTTCAGCTCCAGGCCAAGAAAAGATGCAAAACCAGGTGGACAACAGCAGGACCAACTACAATGACTACATGATCCCTGCCCTGGCACTGACCAATCAGTGGAGACCGGGACCCTGGAAAGGGCACACCTGGAGAACTGGTGGATGTTGTACTGAAACCCTCCCCTGAGACCTCCCCTAAGATCCCCACCTGCAAAACTGGGAAAGAAGCCTCAAGACAAAGGACCCAGCTCTCTCTCCCTCTGGGGAGCAGCGCTCGCCACTCCCTTTCCCCTCCCCTCGTCTTCCCCCACTTCTTTCCCCACAGGCACAGGGCTCCTAAGCTGGTAGCCTGTCCCAGGTTTATCCCCTGAGCTCGTCCCCAAGGCCCCCTTCTCTGACTTCCCAGTGAGCTAAGGCAGCCTAGCCTAGGCTGTCCTGTTGCTTCTTCTATGCCATGCCCTCCCTTCTTTTACTGTCCCAGCTTCACTATACGTACCCTCATAGTCACCTGGACTCATATTGTGAAATGTTTCCTATGCGAAGTCGAGAACCCGCACACTACTGCTGGCCCTAGGCAGACCCGCTCCTGGCCAGGCCCCTACCTGGTAACACTACTTCCTCATCCCCACTGAGGAGACTCTCAGCCCCAGACACGGGGTCATCGCGGAGCTCCGGTCTGAACGGACCTTCTCCTCGGTAACTGCTGATGGCCACCTGTCTCCGCAGAGTGACAGGCAGCGCATTATCTACTGAGGAGCTCTAGTTGTTGGCAGGTTCCTTCTGACTTGTGAGTAAGATCCATTTCCCTGCTTCTCCTAACCAGTGAGTCTCTGAGGCCAGGCAGAACAAGTCTTCTCTTCTCAAGTGGCAACGCTTGAGATTCCTAAAGGCCGCAGCCCGAGCCGCTAGGCCTCAAGTCCTTAGGGGAAATTTTGCAGATTCCTTGCCTTCTCCCTCACAAGCACATTTTCCAAAACCTCCGCGCTATTCTACCCCTGCCCCTCTGGACGTGTCCCCATTTGGCGGTGGTGTCCCTCGAAAGAAGAGCCATTAAGAAGGGTGCTCTGCACTCTAGCGGTCTGACTCTACTCTTCCTGGGCTCTGTGCCCAGGATGTTTGTCACGTGGCCTCCCACCAAGATGTGTACCCTCTGCATCAGACAAACCTCCCCCACCTTCTTTCTTTATTGACCTCAGGGAATTCAAGAGGGAAAAATACAACACCAGGTCCCTCCCAGACAGTACCCCCTCAGATGGGCAATTTTGCCAGAAGCCTCTACCCAGGAGTTTCTCCCTGAACTTGCCTTTTGGTAAAAAGTTCACCCACACACCTCCTCTTTGTTTTCCTCATGCGTGCTGCAGAAGCTGAGAGTGTGTTTCTTGTAAGGCAACAAGTTCTGGGATGATGACATCAGGTTAAAAGTTCAGATCCTTGCCCCCTGAAAGATGGGGCTTGAAACTGCTGCATCTTTGACAATTCCGGGGCTAGTGGATGGCACTTGTACAAAAGCCTTTCCATCCACCCAGGGGGAGGAGAGTCAGTATAACCACTTCACGGTTACCCACAAGTGGAAAATATGAGGGCAGAATGGCCTGGAGCAGCAGCAGACACATGGAATTGGCAAACAATGAAAGCCAGTTAGGCACGTAGGCTGGAAAGACGACTCAAAAGCACAGCCTATGATGTTATCAGTAAAGAGATGAATGGCAGCAATTCTACGTATGCGTGCCATGCCATTTTGTGGGCAACCTGGACCTGCGACGGCACAGGGCACCCATTAACGATTAGCATTACCTGGCAGCCTCTCCAAGGTAGAAGTGGTTTTAAAAAGAACAGGAAAACTGAATGTGGCTCCTAAACTGATTTAGATCCAGACAACCAGTACCTGGTACTCTTCTGGTGTTGAAGGGGGTGGGGGTGAAGGGTGGGTGGAGGCGGGCTGTCCTTCTCACAGCAGGCAGAGGGGCAAAAGGCAAAGTGCCATCACTGAGAGGATTTGTAAAATATTTTCCCTTCCCAGGCCGCAGCTTTTTTTTTCTTTTTCTTTTTCTCTTTCTCCCCCCGCCCCCCGCCCCCTTCCCCCCCCCAAAGAGGAGCATTTAGAATGGGAAGCTCGGCCCTGGGGCTTCTGAGTCCCTTTAGTGGGCAGTCAGAATGATGGAGTTACTGGGAGTTATGGGTCAGGTGGCAGGGACTATTTGCAGCCCCAAGAGAAAGTTTTGCACAGTGTCTGCTCCCCTCCGCTAATAGCTCCAAAAGAGGAAGCTGCGGAGGCTTCATCCGCCCCTAGCAACCTCAGAGCTTCACTACCTTAAACTAAAAATAAGTAAGCTTCACTCCTTCTCCCCCCTTCCAGGAGGGGAAGGAAGGTGAGAAGACAGCTGGCTAAAGAGGTGCCCTTCCTCGTCCCTCACCCCCACCCCCAGTCCTGTCTTCCAGCCCCAGTACTCTGCTCAGACGGTGAAAAGTAACGGACCGTCGGGGCAGTAGGAACAAAGACGTGGTCCCGATTCGGGCGCCTGGAAGCGGAGCTGCCCGCGGCGGGTGCTGGAGCTGAGCGTGGAGCGCGGGCGCGAACGCCAGACGACAACGCGCCCCATCCTGGCACGGGCACTGCGGCGGGGTCTAGAGTCAGCCCCAGCCTGCCCTCGTCCCCCTTGCCGCCCCTGCGCCCCCGCCCCAGGCCGCCATCTCGGGCGCTGCTCCGCCTCGCCCCCGCCGTCCATCGCCCTCTTCTACCTTCCAACCATGAGGAGGGAGCAGAGCCTTGCGGCCGATAGCTCGGACTTACGTTTCGCCTTCGTCCCCACGGGCCGTCGCGGGGAGGACCGCGCGGGCCCAGGCTGCGCTGGCGAGTCCCCAGGGCCCGGAAACTGCGGTCTGTGCGTTTGTGTCGCGGCGTCCCGCGGGACAATTAGAGGGTCGCGGGCGGAGATACCCTGGCCGGCTCCCGCCTTCTAGCCTCCATAAGCCGGGCTCTAAAGAGCTTCGGAGTTACTCATTTCCTGGATGTTACAGAAACTTTTCCTCCTTATAAGAACAAAACACCCGCCTCTAGTCTGGGCCGCAGAAGCTCCTTAAGGAGGACCGTGAGAGTCAGGGGGGTCAGGCCCATTGTCTGCCGCAGAGGTCTGCCCATTGACCCCCCAGGAACTCCAGAGGGGACAGCAGAACTGGGGGATGACGGGGAGGGACGGGATCTGGCCACTAGAGTAAACTCGGGCGAGTGGACAGGGAGTCGAGGAGGACGCCCTTAAAAGTCGGCCCGGGCCGGCCGACTGGAAGGGGTTAAGTCACTGCTCGTCTACGGTGTGTTTTCCGCGGCGCGTATTACTGGCGGCGGATTCCTGGGGCCACCTCTTTTGTCCCCTGGAGGGAAATATAAATCGAGACGTGACGCCGTCCCTTTTCTTTATTCGGTCCGAAAGGATTAAAATAACAAAATGTAATGATAAACGAATGCATCCTTGTCTTTCTGCCTGCGTAACCAAGCACAAAAGGAAAACGGTGACTTAGATGCTTTTATCTGCAGAGGGCGCTTTAGTTTCCAAAGCCTGTTTACGGTTGCGAAATGAGAACTCCATTTTAGCCTTGAGGGAATTGAGGCCCGGAGAACGGCAGCAGCACCCTGGTGGTACTTAACCCGTTATGAAACCCATAACCTATTGTCTTTGCGAGCTGCCCAGACTCCACAGCCAGTAGAAGTGACAGGGAAGGGCTTGAGTTAATCCTACATAAAGTTGCTTTGGGGGAGTCAAGCACCAGTGAGGACACGTTGGGGGAAATTGGAACACACTGCCCAAGTGATTATGCTGTTGGGTCTTAGATCACCTTCTTCCTTTCCTCTTCAAGCCGGTCAAATAACTAACAACTCGCCTGGAAGACATTAGGTTAAATCGAAAGATAAACACGGGAGGAAATAGAAGACCCTCAAGAAGAAACCCTTGATCCAGGTTTCTCTTGTTTTCAAGCGTTCTGCTGCTGCCAACAGCTTCTTCCCTATAGTAGTCATAATTATGGCAGAATTTTGGGAGCTGGTAGGGAGGTGTAGGTAAGGGGTAATCTGGGGAAATATTCTTGAAAGAGCTGTGTATTTACAAAATAGCGGCAAGTTGGCAAGTGGGGTCCTCATCCCCAAAGCAGGCAGGGGCAGAGGGGGGATTCCTGGGAGATGAGGACCCTGAACTGAGCACTCCTGCGTTAAGTTGTAATCTTCGGGTTAAGAGTTCAGGGTTATGTGTGCTGGAATGCCAAGGTTAGTGCTTGAATACCCCCAGGATTGTGTATGTTTATTTGTATAAGGAACGGTTATTCGGTTTGTTTTTCTTTTAAACCTGATGATTTCACTCTTTGTGCTTGGATGGTTAGCTTCACTGGCTTTCCTCTGCTTTCAGCATAAGGTCCACTGTCCTAACCTGGCATATGGGCCATTCATTAACTGGCCTCTACTTATCTCACCAACCTCGTATCTCTGTGCATGTTCCACATCAAACTCCTTGCAGTTCTTGGAAACTGTGCTTCTCAGAATGTGATACTTGGTTTGTCCCCACCCACCCTGGGTATTTACATGTGCTCTATATCTTGCCAGCAACCTTCACCTCACCTCTTCCTCCAACCTGTTACCCTCAAGGCACACATTTTTTTCCTGTCTGATATGTGCTCAGTCTTCAGGTCTCAGATCAAGCAATTGCTCTTCTAGAAGTCTTCCTTGAACATCCCTACCTGAGTTAGACATCCCCCAACCCTCCACCCATTAGTTTCCATAGCACCTTGTGGTTACTCTAGAAGGGGGGTTTTTAAAAGATAGGAAAGTACAAAGGATTCAACTTCTGGGAACATCAGAGTCCAAGAAGTCAGGTAGCCTCTGCTTCAAACACAGAAGTGTTAAAAAAAATAAAAAAGTCAACAGTTGTCAGAAAGAAGGAGGGACTCTCTAGGTATGAGATAGGAGGAGAGAACTCTAAAGCACATAGGGGTATTTGACAGGACTCTAAGCCCAAATGGGTGAGTACCCACTCTGGCCTTGTGTTCTAGAAAGGTAGAGATCTGGACTTGAGGCCCCTACTTAAAGCTGGGACACTGGAAAGGCTCTTAGTGACTGGATGATAGAAAACGAAAAAACAAAAAATACCCATAAACCTTTCCACTAGTCCAAGGCCACAGTGAGGAAGTTTGTGGTTTGTCTGGGACTCTGGATGAATTAAAAAAAAAAAATGTCTGCTATCGAAAGTGAAGCCACTAGCTTGCCTATGCCATTCATTGGTATGAGGTCCCAGTTCATACCCACTGTGTTCTGGGGGATTCTGAAGTTAACACAGTATAAAAGCTGGTTCCAAAGTGATGAATCCCCTTGGTCCTGTCAGAGGCAAATGTAAAACCACTTGTTTACTCTGACCTCTCACAGCATAAATAACTCCCACTGATGATGAATTTATAATAAGAAATTATAAAGCAAAGTAGGAAATGAACAACATGAGGGGTAAATTGCATCAATAGATAGGAGAATTAGCCCCTTAATAACTTGAGACAATAAAACAACTTGGAAGAGACAATAGAATAGTTATGTTCAAAATAACTACAGAGTCAAAACTATAGAACATAACACTGAAAAAAAAAAGCAAATTTGAAAAGCACAAATACAATATATAGAAATAAAAATGTAGTCACTTAGATTTAAAAACCTCAATGATTGGAATTCTTTTTTCATCAAGGCAATAATAACATATCAGTCAAAAATCCAATAAAAAATAACTCATTAGAAAGGGGAAAATAAAGAAAAGCAACATAATAATCTCCTTTATAAATACCATTTTAGAAACCCTACGCAAAATGTTAACATGGAATCCCAGCAAACACATCAAAAGAATATTACATCATGAAATAAAAAATGGAAAGATCATCACGATAGATGCTGAAAAGTCATGAGATAAAATTCAGTGTCCAAATATAAATAAATGTTTTTCTTAGCTTGATAAAAAAGTGAAATTCAGCCCCAAAACCAATATCATGCTTAAAGGGGAAATAATAGAAACTTTCAAGCTAAAGTCAGTGCAAGATAAGCATGTTCTCTTTTACCCCCTGCCGCTTAAAAAAGAACAACACAACCTGTCAGTTAGGAATGTGTTTGGTTGCAAGTAATAAAATACCTGATTATAATTTTATATGTGTCTAAGACTACAAGAGGCTTAAACAAATAGGGATTTACTTTGAAGTCTGTAGATAAGTGGCTGCTTTTTCAATGCTTTGATAGTTTTGGGGCTGGTCAAAGGTTATGCATACTTACTGCTTTGGTATATATTGCAAAATTGGCCTCCAAAGATGTTTCACCAATTTAGACTCACCAGTAAAGTATGAGAATGCCTGTTTCCCTACACCTTTTTCAGCATTGGCTATTTCCTAACTTTATTTAGTTTGCTTCCTTTATAGGTGAAAAAAAAAAAAGAGATCTCAATACCTTGAGTTACATTTCTTTAATTATAAGTGAGGCCATTATTACTAGCCATTTTTACTTTTTTATTTGTGAATATTCAGCTATACTTCACCTATTTTCTGTTGGCTTGTTCTTCATATGTGTTTTTCATGATCTTAGGTGTTAGATATTGCTTCAAAATTCACAGTGAAAGGTGAGTTGTGATAAACACTGGACCAGCTTCACATAGTACTTCACAGTCAGGAACATTGGCAAGAACCAACCCCCCTCCAAAAAAAAAACACACAAAACTCTAAAAAACCAAAACCATAACACATGGGGACAGATTTCCTGTTCACCCCCAGCTGTGGTTATTCCAGTATATGGAATAAAATACATGACAATGGGAGAGACAGGAAGCCAATGCTAGTTATGGAGGGTCTGATGGATGGAAAAAAAGAACATTTTCCTTGATTTGGTCAATCCCTCACGATCCTGAATTCACCTTTGCATGCCATTTCGAGAGATAATAACAAGTTGGCTTACAGGATGTTTCATTGGAACAGATTGCTTGGCTGAGACCTCAAAGGCGTCAGCTGAGCAGGATGGATGATTTGCATTTGGCTATTTTTTTCCTCAAAGTCTGTCCTGGGACTCCTCCGCCTCTTCCAGGAAGGTGGGAGCCAGCGGGCCTTTAGAAATTACTTACGAACAAAAATGAAGCCCAGAGAAGTTAGGTCACACACTAAAGGTCACATTTTTGCTTAGAAACAGAATATTAATAGCTAAAGCTTACCCTAGGTGCTAGGTATTACTCTAAGTACTTTACAAATAACAACTCATTATTTCTCATAATATCCCCATATACTAGGTATCATTAGCATTACCATTTAACTGGTGAAAAAAGTGAGGCCTAGAGAGGCTAAGTAACTTACCCAATGTCACACAGCTACTAAGTGGCAGAGTTAGGCTTTGAACAAGAAACTTGGCTCCAGAACCTTGTCCTTAAATATGACTCTATATCATGTTCATAATAAATCCCCTTCAAATGTATGACTACACTGAACGTTCCCCCAAATAAGATTACAATAGTTAGAATCTTTTTCAAACTATTTTTAAAATACATTTTACCTCAGAACCCTTATACTTACACCCAAGTGCATTATAATAGAAAGTTTCTTTAAAAACAACACTTATGCTTACTAATTGTGATATACCCTGGTATATTCCCTCGTCTTTTTTCTATCTCTATCATTACCCTTTTATAAAAAAAAAAATACAGGTCACAATTTACTAATTAGTCATGATCCACAGTTTGAAAAAAATGCTTCTTTAAACCACCCTCCTGGCTCACATCTCTGTTATGAAAGCTGCTGGTGGTCCATACATGTTAAATTTCCATCCACGTATCGCTTGGAGTGGGAAAGACTATTAGATAATTTCTATCCAGCTTATCTCTCCCTGTGGTTAATGTCTAAAGATGATACACAGGGGTTTTAAAACAAATCACCATGCTGTAACCTTAGGAAAACCTTTATTCACCCACCATCCATCCATCTATTCAATAAATATTTGAACACCTACTATACGGCAGGCTTTGTGCTAAATTAGGAATTGGCGAACTGTGGCCAGCAGGCCAAATCCAGAGCAACACCTGCTTCTGCAAACACAGTTTTACTGGCACATAACCATGCCCATTCATTTAAGTATTGTCTGTGGCTGCTTTTGTGCTATGATGGAAGAGTCGAGTAGCTGCTATAGAGACCATGTGCCCTTCGAAGCCCAAAATATCTCTTAATCTGGTCCTTTACAGAAAAAGTTTGCAGGACCTGGTGTTAGATTCTAAAATATAGTGGCATTTTAGACTGGTCTCTGCCATCCTGAAGATTTGAATTATTCTGCTTAGCTTAAATTGGGTTTCAAGCTCCTTTGGTTGGGGGTGGGGTGAGGGTTGGGGTTGGTCCAGGCTTTTGCCTTCCTCCAATTGCCTCGGAGAACACCTGTTCATAGTAGATGCTCAGCAGGCATTTTCTGCTGCTGAAATTATTCAGTAGATCTGGTGGCAGATATTGGAAAGAAAGCAACCTACCTATAGGGTAGGAAAGAAAATATGTTCATTTAACATAGTAAAGAGTTTCATTTTATAGATGTCTTTCTTTGCTGCCGTTCTTTTGCTGAGAAGCAGCAGGGCATCAACTTTTTTGAGTACCTACTGTGCATTTGGCCCTGGGATGGGGAGAAGGAAAAAAAGACTTGGTTGTTTGCCACGTGCATCAGATGGGAAGAGAAATGGGATAAATGCATTTAATTGTTATTCTTACTACTTCTGTTTGGGGACCTGGTGTATACTTGGTGGTGATTTTGTTTCAGCTACCTTGAAATCTTAAATGTTTGTGTTCCAATTGCTTTTAACTTTCCTTAATCACTAATGACTCCCAGGAGTAACTGCTGTGTGTCTGAGGGTATAAGCTAATTGTATTCCTTCTTCTTTTCTTCCTTCCTTTTCTTCTTTCCTTTCTCCATCAAACTTTCTATTTTGAGTATCTCTTATTTGTCAACGCTATAGATATATAAAAGAAGACTGGTCTTCCATTGTTATGGAAAGGACACAGAAATAAATACACAATTAAAATACTGTATTGACAGAGGGACACTCAGGCTTTCTTGAAACACAGACAAGGAGTACCTAACCGGGGAAGACTTCCTGGAGGAGGTTACGCTGAGCTGAATCTTGAAAAACTCACTGGACAAAGAAAGGGACAGGATATTTCAGACAAGGAACCTGCACATGGGAAGTCTAGAGGTATTTGAAAATATGGTGTTTTCAGGGGATAGGGGAGATAAGAATATTGACCCATCATCAATTTGAATAAAAATAAATGTATTCATTTATTTACTTATTCATTCGCTTATTCAATTTGTTTATTTATTTGTAGTGGAAACAGGTTATGTGAAGCCAGCCTTTTTAACCAACCTGGTTAGCCGGTTGGTTTGTATAAGTCACCGTGACCTTGGTCTCTTGGGCGGGAATTGAGAGATAGCTTAACTAGTCACACGCAAAAGCAATCTGACAGGAAGAACTGCAGTTGCTGTTCAGCTATTAAAATTTCAGCCAGGCGAGATGACTGGGTGGCTGTGACACTGTCGTCTCCTTCTCCTGGTAAAGCCGATCTCCGGCAGTGGCAGATTGCCTGCTGCTGCCTTCTCGTGCCTGACCTTTCGGTCTTCCTCATAAATCTGCCCGAGCCTTCTTGTCTTCTTTGGTATCAAGAGGGGAGTTTGTATGAAGACCCTTTGGGAATCCATGTCAAATGCTCCACAAATGTTCTGTTAAGTTACCTCTGCAGCAGGCTGGAAATGGAGCAGATTAAAGAAATAAAATATGGTCTGAACAGTTTTGGAAAGCACCAGCCAGCTGGGACTCCACTCTGTCATTGAAGGTGAGCATAGGGGCAGCTGATAAATGATAACAATTTTCTGCAACATGTGGGCTTTTAATCTTCCCAACAGCCTGGAGGAGAAATGTTAGATATGATGACCTGAGCAGTTTTTACCCTGTTTTGGGGGGACTGCAGGTGCGGGCTTTAGATTTCATGGATACTAAATCCAGAAATATCACAGGAATGACTGTACAAGCAAGACCCGCATTGGTCAGGGCTTTGGGGCTTTTTGTGGAGTGGCGGCAGGTATAAGCAATGGAAACTCACTTCATGTAGATGAGTCAAATAAGGCGACTTTGTGAGGAAGATGCAAAGCATCTAGCAGAACCCAAGTGGGCAGGTGTTGCTGGCCCTCTCAGGGACCGTAGCCAGGATCTGAAGGGGTACCAGCAGCTAAGGAAGCCCCCTCTGCCCCAGCTCTCCTTTTCTCTCTTGGTCCTGTGGGCTCCCCATCCTTGTTTATTTGCTTTATTCTTCCCTCTATGCAGCCCACCTTTCTCTGCCTCTCCTGGGTTCCACATACTCAGTTCCAGGCCTCAGAACTGAGTGGCTTGCAAGGCTTGGTCCCAGCTATAAACCCCCAGGAAAAAGGATGGAATTGGCTTTATGTGGGTAAGGTCTCCACGCCTGACCCTTCCAGCTATGACTCTGGGGAACAGGCAGGGTTCTCTAGAACACTTTGGCTTCAGGGAGAAACATATGTCTGGGTGGGAGTTACCAGTTTCATCAGTAACATTATCCTTACTAGTCTCACTAGAGGATTGTGGGCTCTGTAGAGGGCCCCAAACTTGCTCCTAGGACCTCTGTGATCCATTAGAGAAGTAGCTTCTTTTTAGAGAACAGTCGCTTTGCATTGCAGGTTGGGGATTTCCAGGTACGGCTGCATATTAGTGTTTCTGTCTGCTTTTAGGAAGTTTCACTTTATATCCTCCCCGGGTGCTGTTGAAGAGGTGAGCACTGTGTAACGCTGTTCTTATTACCGAGTCACAGCACACAGCTCAGATGTCCTGGGAGGGTGATATAGGAGGCACTTACATCCAGGTTTAAACAAGGAGATTTGCAGAGGTATTCCGGCTCGTGATGACATATTCAAGTTATCTGGCAGAGCGCATGGGTCTGTCTGTGGCTATCCGTGGTCTTTGAGTTTGCAGCTGCTTGTTTACTATTCTTCCAAAGCTCCACCGTTCACCTGTACCCTCTTATCAACATTAGCATCCACTGGCCCCTGATAGGGACCGCACTCTTCCTGTTGCAGGATTTTTGCATTCTTGCATTCTTGCCTTTGTATTGACCCAACGCTCTTTCATACTTGGAATTTCTTCTATTTTCTTCCATGTCTATAATTCATATGTTATCATTTAAGGTCAAGTCCAAGAGCTATGTCTACCATGTGCCTGTCCCTAATAATGCCATCCTTCTCTGGTCTTCCCTATTTTAGAACTCATTTAATAGTCGTTCACTTAACAGGCACATACTGAGAGAGGAGTGATGGTTATTTATATTGGTTTTCTGGGGCTGCCATAATGAAATACCATAGGCTGAGTGGCTTAAGCAACAGAGGTTTATTTGCTTGCAGCTCTGGAGGCTAGAAGTCGAAGATCTGGGTGTTTGGTTTCTCCTGTGGCCTCTGTGTCTGCCTTGTAGATGGCCTCTCTCTCATTTGTCTCTGTCCTGCGTGTGCTCTCCTGGTGTCTCTTTGCGTGTCCAGCTTTCCTCTTACAAGAACACCAGTCAGGAGTGGATTAGGACCCACCCAAATGGCCTCATCTTAATTTAATCATCTTTTTAAGGGCCCTATCTCCAAATACAGTCACATTCTGATGTACTTGGGGGCTAGTGCTTCAACACATGAATTTTAGGGGGATATGGTTCAACCCATAACACCAGAGGAAACTAGGCTGAATAAGACATATGGTATCCTCGTCCTCTTGTTTGACAACGTGGTAGAGAAGAGAGATATTAAACGATTTCCATGAATGTCTAATTACCATTGTGGGATTAGTCCAAGAAGTGGAACACATGGTGCTTGAAAAAGTAGTCTGGTGTTGGGGGGCTGGTCAGGAAAGGCCTCCTCGAAGAAGTGAGATTTGTAGGAAGGACAGGTGGGTGTCAGCCAGGTGAAGAGGGAGAGCTGAGTATTCTAGACAGAGACGTCAGCGTGTGCGAATTGCAAGTAATGGGAAAGAACAGGACATATGAGGAACCGAGGAATCCAGTGTGACAAGGAGTGGTAGGAAGGCACCAGAAGGTCAAAAGGTTCAGATTACACTATCCAGTAAGTCTTGACATTTTCATCACATCCTGCCTCGGGCTGTTTTAAAACTTTTTGTGTGGGGGGAGGGATGGCATGCATATTTTGCTCCTTATGCTGCTTTGGGTAGGAGATCCTTTCAATTTCATATCCCCCCAGCGTGAGGCATAGGGCTGGGAATACAGTAGGTGCTCAATTAATAAATTAAGTTGGTGTGATGACGAAGAGGTTGATAGAAGCGTCTAAATTAGGGCCTAGCTCAACCTTGGTGGGCCGGTTATTCCGGGAGGCTGTGAGAGGCAAGGACTTTTGGTGGTATGATGCCACCTAGTGCTCCTTTGTATTACAACAACAAAGGGGAGCAGGTTGGTGAGCGTGGGTAATCTGAGAAATTAGGAGGGAAGCATTTTCTTTCCTCAGCATATATTAATTTGGCCAACGACCCATGCTCTCATCCACTCATTCATCCATGTTTCTGTCCATCTGCATCTCTTTCCTGAGAGTCTAACATGTCACGTTCCTTCCAATCTCCCGCGGTTCCCTGATTTCCCATGTTCGGGTCTTTCCCCACCTCACAAGTACTGCTTTCAAGTATCAGTGTCTAGATTTCCCTGAGCATCCCTGTCTAAGTGATACCAGCATACTGTGTGAGAATTATAGATTTTTTTTTCTCCCTTTCCCCCCAATGCAAAAGGCAGGAACTATGCCTTAGTTGCCTCTGTGGTTTTTGTGCCAGCCTGTGCCCGCTTTGTGGCAGGTACTTAAAAAGAGTGTCTTCTGGATTGAATTACTGTTACCTTGGCAGGCCACCTGCTTGTGCAACGGTCCTTTAGGAGTTTCCTGTGGAATGAGAAGACACAGAGTCTCATAACAGTACAAGATATGAATGGCTAGGCCGTTCTCTGATGTTATGTACCTTCAAGAATGTCATGGAGTTCTCTCTAGATCATGGTGGACCCACAGCTGGTGGTCCCAAAGTGTGGTCAAGTTTCCTGTAAACATACTAAGCAGCCTGAGTCATGGTGCCCCGCCCACCTCCCCCTCCTTTCTATTAGCTCGGCTTACTGTTTGGTTCAGCCTGCTTCGTCAGCTTCATCTGCCACCTCTCCCCGCCCCCCGCCCCGCCCACTATGCCTCCGCCATCTTTTGTCCTGTCCAAATGTTAATTTTCCACAAGTTAATTAGTCCCAATGAAGTTTTCTCATGAGGAGCTTGAAAAACAGCCTAAAATTATATGGGATGATAAAGGTTCATGAATAGCCAATGTAACTTTGACAGAAATAGGGATGGGGGCCTTACCCTTTAACCACGATGACTAGCTACAAAATCCTAGTAATAAAACCCATGGTACTGACACAGGAACAAACCAGATATCTCAGAGCAGGCCCGTGTATATTTAGGAGCCAAGATACTGAAAAGTTGGCTCACTCCATTGAGAAAAATAAAAGCAAATCCTTATCTCAAACATATATAAAAGGATGAGCTGCAGATGGACTTGAGAACCGAATGTGAAAAAGTAAAACTATGAAGCTAATAGAGAAGAAAATGACAGAGAGTACCTTTATGACTTTGGGATTGAGAAGGACTTCTTCAGTCACACTGAAAAAGGCATATAAAAAGTCGGAAATATATACAAAGGGTTGCAAAATTAAGGATTATTGTTCTACAAAGGACATCACAGGAGAAGTTTTCAATCTTTGAACGCAGGTAAATGTCCAGACTTTACAAAGGCCTCTTGCAAATCAAAAAGGAAAAGACGAATAGAAAAATAGGCAAAGGCTATAAATAGGCAATTCACAAAAGGAGACCCCAAGTGGCTTATGAATGTATAAATAAATGCTCAACTTCACTAGTAGTCAGAGAAATACTAATTTTTAAAAAATGTGTTGATGCTGTTCAATATTGACAAATTTTTAAAATTTGTTGACTAATTAAATGAGTCAGTGTTTATAAGGCACTTAGAATAGTATCTGGCACTTAGTAAACATCATATAAATTTATAAATAAACTACCACATGCTGGCAAGAATGGGAATGGGGGACAGAAGCCCTTACACTGTGTGCTAGAGCTTAGGGTCAGGCAGCAATTCTGGTGTGCAATCTAGCAGTACTTGGTGAAGTTAAGTGCTCAGGCTTTCATCAGGCTACGAGATACTTTTGTGCCTTTGGAAAATGGAGTTCACCACTGAGCAGAGAAATTTGAAAAAAGACATAACCTCTGGATAGTCCAGCCTTCTTAGGTTCATGAGTAGACTAAGGAACAGCTTTTATGGGAAGAAAAGGAGACATCTTTCTCTAGTAGGGCACATGACGCCGGGAAGAGAATGGGGAGTGCTTCTCAACCTTCATTGGCCTCCTGGCTGGGTGTCTTCGTACAAAACCAAATGCTATGGAATGCCCGTGCATTCCCTATGACTCCAACAGTGTCACTCCTAGGCATACATCTCAGAGGCATTCGGACGCAGGTCTATCAAGGACCACAGACAAGGGTGATGGTTGCCGGATTATCCGTGGCGTTGGAGATGTGGAAGCAGCTTTGGTATCCATCATTCGGGGCACAAAAGTTAAAATGTGCGGATGTCCAGTACAGGATACTATGCAGCAATCAGAAGCAGTGAACTGGGATTACAATACCAACTGCAACCACGGATAGATACTGAAAAAGAATGTTGAGTGAAAAAAGGAGAAAATAAGGCGGTACCATAAAGTCTGATACCATTAAAAATGCTATACATTTTTTTCAAAAACACATATCCAAGCACAGTAGCATGATTGCTAACGGGGCTGAGGATGAGGCATCCCCGTAATGGGGAATAGTGATGGGCATAAAGGGGAAAAAATAAAAAGAGAGGGGCATTGCATGATCCATGAACCAAGAAGTTTAATTTCTCCTATTCTCTGTACCTGAAACCTAAGGAGTGTGGAGCTGAAGCGAAGGAAAAGGGTGTTGGGGGGGTTGGAGAAGAAAGGGTCTTGAGAGAGGAGCCCCGGGTGCTGGGCAGATTTTCACCACGTGGCTCCAAATACCTGGGAACGTTTTCCCAGGGCGCCTTGAACTCTGCACCCCATTTTTCTCACAACTAGTGACCAAGCCCTTTCAAGGCAAGGTATGGTTTTTTGGGTCTACCTTTGTTTTCCCTGCCTATGTCTTGCACACAGTAGCCGCTTCTTAAGGGTTGGAATGCACGCGAATTGAGATGATTTCTTGTTCTCCTGACAGAGTCTCTTTGTCACAAGAGAGGAGAGGGTGGGTGCCGGTCCTTCTCTCCTCCAGGACCGTCTGATCCACAGTTCTTTGTAAGCGTTAGTCTTTCGGTTCTCCTTTGCCAGCTCCCCGGTCTCCTCTACTGTCCTCTTTCTTGGTTGCCTCGTGCCATCCTTTCTCTCCGTTCTCTTCGGTGTTTCTGGCTTCTGCGCACACTTTGGGACTACTACTAGTTTCTCAGAGGCATTGCCCCCTTATTTCTTTGGTTCCGCCCCATCCAGAAAATTTGCATATTTCTCGAAGGAACAACCCCCTGGGGCGCGCCTCAGGGCCTCCTCCCCCTTCGAACGTCCGCTTACGCCACTTAGAGGGAGGGGCGGTTGCCGGGCGACGGGAGGACGCGCCGAGCGCCTACTTGCGGGCAACAGGAATAACGTAGTGCGGTTTCAGACGCTGCGGGCAGCGCACAGCCCCTTCCTCAGACTCCTGCCCAGTTTCTGCGACGTCCACAGCAGGCTCTGAGGCCACACCCAGAAAGCATCAGGATGGCTGAGGTCAGGAGTCAGCGCCCTTCTCTGTGTCGCCTGTCACTCGGCCTCTCCCCATTGTGCCTCTCCTGTTGTCCTCTGTCATATCCACTGATTCCAGTATTTTCCGCATCAACATCCTAACCCTATCTACAGCCTCACCTCACCTCGTCCCAGCTGGCTCTGGCCCCATTACCTCCTGTCCCTCCTTCATTTGGGTGGATACTCCCCACCCCCTCTATTAAATTGGCTCTGTGCTCAGCGTAGTAGGAAATTCATGACGGGCACCCTCTCCTACATTTGGAGCCACAACAGAGATACACATAGGCACATTGATGTCTCCCTGACTGATGGGACCTACAAGAAGCCTTCATAGATACCCACTGTCACACCCATTCGCTGACTCTCGGTCACACCATGATTCAATTGATTACCTGCTGAGACACATCTTCATTAAGCACGTCGGCCCATCACCACTGACCTGTGTTATCACTGATCGTTGTGTTATGATCGTGTAGCCTTTATTCACTCCCCCACATTGTGGTACACCCCATCTTCAGCCTCACTCATTCACAGCTTTTCTTCCCATCTCCTCCTCCTGTTCCTTCTAATTTTCTCTCTTCTTCCTGTTATTTGCTTTTGAGTATTTCCTCCCCCCCCCAACACTAGTCCTCTTGGTTTATTCCATTCTTCTTCATTTTCCTTGTTTTAGCCCCAGATACCAATACTATGAAATAATTATTTCCCAGTCTCCCTTCCATCTCATTATCTCCTTTTATTTCTTCCATTTTTCTCCTCACTTGACCTCAGCTAACTTTTTCTCGCCTCCGTTTTCACAAGTCTTCATTTCCACTCTGGCTCATTTTTCACTGCAGCTCTCTTTGCCTTTTTCCTCTTCCTTCTCCCCACTAATCGATATTCCCAGCACCTAGAACAGTGCCTGGCAGATAGTAAACACTCAATAGATAAGTGTTGAATGAAGGACTATCACAGTTCCTCTCTGATTAATTCACGTTGAAACCATGTTTCCAAAATAAATATCTTTACATGCTATAATAGTGTTAATACCAATTGGTTGTTGGTCACAGCTAAGAGATCATTTCTGCTTTGCTTTTAATAGTATATTTTTAAATAGCAATATAAACAAATCTCTTTCGTTCATAAAAGTTTCTTTAAAACTTTTCTTTCTTTGATATTTTTCCATTCCTGTGCTAAGTGCCAAGTGTACAGGGAGTGCCTGGTCTGCCAACAAATCATTAGGCTGGTGATCAAATGTTGACATTAATACCATTTACAGGGATGGAACCGAGAACATTGCCATGATATATTTTTGTGTGTGCTCATGTTTAGCATCAACAAGGGGAAAGCCCAGAGCAGCAGCAGCTCCATATTTCCTTAATATGATTTTTCCTCCTTTGTGGAATTGCTGTATTATGATCTTTTCAATAATCTGCTTTTAGTCAGGAAGAAAATGTCTGTTGTGTTTAACATTAGTACTAATATTGTTACACGATATGTTACAGATATGCATGTGACTTGACATCTGTTTTAAGGTGTGGGCTCTGTTTTGCTTGCATGTCATCCTTAGAAATTTAATCGATAGTACTAATGTTTTTGAAAACCCAAAATATGCAGACTTTCTTCATGTCGGGCAGGAAAGTCTAGCCCAAGCAGAAGGGAAACTGGACTAGCTGTCCAGAATCTTTAGGGTGAATTTGACTTTTACTACATTATTGGGATTAAAGATTGTCTCAGTTGCTTTCTTTGATTAGCAATAGAGCTTTGATGCCAAAACCCTTCTCCCTTCTTATACTTTAGGCAACTCGAGCTCCTTATTCAGTCTCAAATTTTAGACACTTCCTTGGCACCGAACCTTTGCTCATGCTTTTCCATGTGCTGGGAATGCCCTCGGTCCCCCTATCTGCCTGTGAAGATGCCATTCTCTCTTCTGGGCCTGCTCAAATGCCATTTTTTTTTAAATGAAATTTCCTTTAATTCTTGCACTGGGACTAATTCTGTCCTTGCAGAATTTTGAAGCTGGTTTATGGCAGGTATCAAATTCTATACTTCCATTATGGGAAAACACACCCCATCAACTATAAAGGTATAAATTTCCTGTGGGAGGGTTGTTTATTATTTATCTTGGTATCTCCTATAGGCTCCATCATTCCAACTTACATATAGCAGATGTTCAATAAATATTTACTGAATAAATGAGTAAATATATTAACCATACCTATTCTTTTTGATTATTGTGCTGTATCTAATAAGAAATAGGTGTATTAGTTTGCTAGGACAGCCATAACATGGTATTGCCAACTGGGTGACTTGAAATAACATTTATTGTCTCACAGTTCTGGAGGCTAGAGGTGTAAGGTCAAGGTGCTGGCAGGGCCATGTTCCTTCTAGGCTCAGTAAAATCCTTCCTTGCTTCTTCTTAGCTTCTGCTGGGAGCTAGCAACCCTTAGCTTTCCTTGGTTTGGAGCTTCATCGGTCTAATCCCTGCCTCCGTCTTCACATGGCATCTTCCTGTGTGTGTTTCTGTCCAAACCCACCCCCGCTGTTTTTTACTGAGATATAATTGACATGTAACATTGTATTAGTTTTAGGTACACAAGACAGTGGTGGGCAAAAGTAGGTTTACACTCATTCCTATAGAAAATAATACAATGATTAATAAATAACAACACAAGAATAAACTGTTCTGTGTACTCACAACGGTAAACCTACTTTTGCTCCAGTCTGCACAATGATTTGATATATGTATATACTGCAAAATGATTACCACAATAAATTTGGTTAAAACCCATCACCATACAAAGTTATAATCCCCCCTCCTTTTATCATGACACCAGTGATATAGGATTAGGACACACCCTACTCCACTATGACCTCAGCTTAGCTAATTATATATGCAATGACTCTATTTCCAAATAAGGTCACATTCACAAGTATTGGGGGTTAGAGCTTCAACATAACTTTGTGGGGGACACGATTCAGCCCATACACTAGGGAAATAAGAATTCTTATGTAACTAACTCTTGGGTTCTCAACTAAGTCATAGCCAGGCTTGCTTGAATTACATTGGGATGCCTGGGCTTATAGTTTTAAATAACTTGTTGTCCAGCTGATCATAGAAGGCAAATGTGGAAAACACCCATGCGCATTGCACAGGGGGCATTTCAATATATTTGTGGAGATGACCTAGCCTAATAATCTTAAGGGAAAAAATGATGGAATATCTTTTAGGAGATTATCCTATATTTCCTATGGGTTTCACTGTATGTGTGATTTCATGGTATTTATACCAAGATCTCCCTGCCTGCCCTCAGTGTGCTGTGGATTCCCTCTGCAATCCTGGGGGCAGTAAGAAGTAGGATCAAATGAAAATAGATCAGGATTTGGAATAAACATAACAGCTGTCAATATTTATTGAGTGCGTACTGTTTGCCAGGCACTCAGCTAAGTGTTGAACATGACTTAGCCCATTTAATCTAATCCATAACAATACCATGTAGTAGAAAATATTATATACAGGGGTGGGCAAAGGTAGGTTTACAGTTGTAATACAAATAAATAACACAGTAATAAATAATAATACAAGAATAAACTCTGTTTCATGTACTCACAAATGTAAACCTACTTTTGCCCGCCCCTGTCTATATATCTAGCATCAGGGCATGAATGTCATATAGCGGTTCCCAACATTCTGCTTGCCAGGGCTTTTACTTTGCTTGTCTGAAGGTCTTTAATTCATGGACATTAACAGTAATTCCTGAATATTCATGGTGCAAATGTTGGAATGCTCATTCCCATCCCTGCTCTCCCTATACAGAAGCCTGACAAACCAGTGCTGGAAGAATCTGCATATGAAGAAATTGAAAAGGATTTTCAGGAGGTTCTCAATGAACTTTCGGGAGACAAAGGTCTGGAGAGATTTAAGATTGAATATGAGAAGCTTCATAACATCATGAAAAAGTCTTACGACAATGAAAGGCGTCTGATGGCCAAATGCAGAGAGCTCAATGCGGAGATTGTGGTTAATTCTGCGAAGGTCGCCACTGCCCTGAAGCTCTCCCAGGATGATCAGACCACCATTGCGTCCTTGAAAAAGGTCAGTGATCTTCTACAAATGGAATCCATGGAGAGCTGCCATCAATGCATCCTATATTTAAAACATCATCCTTTCATTGTATTGACAGCTCTGGGCTGGTTGTAACTGAGTTATTAAGTTAAAATTTACATGATTTATATATTCATTAAGCCTAGGGAATAACGTTCATTTTCAAAGAAAATAATTAGACTGGGTGAATTTCAGTATTCAGAAAATAATGTAAAACCTTACTGGCTTGGTTTATAAGCTATAATAGGTTAGCAAAGAGAATTAGAGATAAGTGTAATATTAGGAATGTCAGTATGTCTTGTTTGATACAAGATGAATAGTAATTAAATATCTCATGATGATACCTTGTTAAAGATATTTTCATAATTCTTTTTTTTTTTTTTTTTTTACTGTTTTAGGAGACATTACCTTGGGAATAGCCAGATAGTAATTTTCATGATTTTTTTTTTCTTAACATCTTTTTGCTTTTGCCCTGACCCTCTCAGTTCCTTGTAATGGGAGAACAGGGATTCATCTGGCTTTGTCTTACACTTTGTTTTTCCATCCTCAAGTGTGTTATGTTATTTTGAAGGTAAAACATAAATGTTCCATGTTGATTTCTGGATGATAAGAGATTAATTTATAATTAAAACCCTAGTGATGAGAAAAAAATTCACAAACTTTTAAGGTAATTCCCTTGATATCATGCAATTAAACATCTGCCAATTCCAATAAATTTCCAAGACCAATGCAAATATGACATGTTTGCTCAGAAATGACTTCTTTGAAGTGTTATTTTCTTTCTGTTGTCATTTTCTTCTCTTTGCTGAAAAATCAACATAAAGAAGGCTTTAATTCATTTTATGATGAGGAAAAAAACCGTACTTTTTCTTATAAATTTAAAAACTGAAAATGGAAGTCACGAATTGCTCAAAATCTAATTGGTGAAGTTGATTTGGACAAATCTTTGTATAATCATATTTTCATTTAAATATCCTTCATTAGTTTGCTTAAAAATAGTGTATATGGTTGCTACAGAAAAACATGTCCCATAAACTCACATTTTGTTTTGAATCACTGTTTTGAATTGTGTGTTGTAGTTTACCCAGGAGTCATTTCTTGCTATTGTAATAGCATGAATTTATTTAATTAAATAGTCTCTACCACTCATTTTATTCCTTGTCAAATGAAAGTGGAACATTTCCACCTTACGCAAATGGATTCTTACCTGTATAAAGGACTTACATTGCACTGGATGAAATTTTGCAAGAAATTAAGTGGCAGGGTAAAACTTAAGGCCGTTGCAATATTTACTGTGCTTTGTCCACTTATTTGAATGGCTATAATTCACTTTTAAGTATTTATGTTAATATTCAGCATTGCGTTTCATAATGGTAAGGAAGCCAAAACTACGTAAGTCATTGTTCCCATTCCCTTCTATGGGTTTTGTTTTCCCTTGTAGGCATTTGATGAGAAGGCCTGAGCTTGAGTTTCTAGCAGAGGGAATTATCAAGACTGTTGTGAGCAATTAGGAAACAGCCAAGACCACTTTGCTATGAATTGCCCCAAAGCTCACATGGCCATCAGGAATTCGCTTGGGACCTAAGGGCAAAATATATATTTTTATTTAGAATCTATCAAGGGCTTCACATTTAGGGCCTGGATCCAAGATCATTCTTTATGTGATAAAGCTTATTTTAAAAAAATAAAATATCCAGGCTTGGAAAGCACATAAGCTTTTACTTTAATTTTGTACACCTATCTTAACATTTTTATTAGAAACATCCTCCTCGCTATAACAACCCTTGAAGTACATGAGCTTTGCAACCACACTCACCTACACACAAAATACTCTTTTCCAATACCCTCCTAAAAACTGGCGTTCATTATTGACTAGCTCATGTTGAACAATTCAGTAAGTCAATATAAATTTAATGCATAATATACACTATATAACCTTCTTTCCCCATAAATGACTACTATATTGTAGTTATTTTATTATTCTGTTTACTAAGTTTATCTTACATCTGAAACCTAGTCTGGTTTTTCTCACTGATGTCCTGTGGCCCATCTAGGAAATTGAAAAGGCCTGGAAGATGGTGGACTCAGCCTATGATAAAGAGCAGAAGGCGAAGGAGACGATTCTTACCCTGAAAGAGGAAATAGTGAAACTAACCAAACTAGTCGAGCAAGGGTCTGGACTGTCAATGGACCAGGATAGCAAGTAGGTCGTAGCCTCCTTGATGTGTGTGGGACTTGCTTTTCAGCAGGCAGCCTGGAGTTTGCCGGTGTCACCTTGAACGCAATACAAGACACACTTTCTTTGTTGGTTTCCTGGAGATTGTTTTCCGTCTATTGCTTTTTTTTTCCTCTTTAATATTTCTTTTCTCCATACCCAAGAACTCCTAATTTATAGTTATAGTAAACTTCTGGGTCTATAAGAATCAGTGTTCCAGTTTCAAAATGAGTGAAGATTTTAGGTTTATTTCTCTCAAATGTGTGGATTGGAAATTCGCTGGGTTTTTTTGCCCAAATTTCCAGTTCCTCCCATACCTGCCCCGCCCACCCTCCCGCCCCATGATTAGTGGCATCACCATCCTCCCAACTTCTCAGGTTTTTTGGCTAGAAAACAGACTTGCTCTTCACCCTTGCCACTCCTTCTCCCTTAAACCTTTGTGCTACTGATTCAGTCTTCACTTCTGTCTTTCTCTCCTCCCTACTGCCAGAGCTACTGCCTTAGGCTTGGGACCTCCCATCCTCTGCTGGATTTGGCATTAGACTCCTGACAGACCTCCCTGCCCTCGAGGAGACATCTCCCCTCTTTACTATCTACCACATACCAGACTTTTGATTCTGAAAGATGCGCCTGCATGCTTGCATCTCCAGTATAAACACCTTCGATAGCTTCCCATTCCCAAAGGATAAAGCCCAAAGTCTTGAACATGTCTCTCAGGGCCTTCCTAGATCTGCCCCAGTGAACCCTGCCAGACTCATCCAGCAACACCGGGCTTACTCATGACTCTGTTCCTTTGAACACGTTGTTTTCTATGCCAGGAATGTTTTCCTTCCCTTCTCCACATAGTAAACAACTATGCATCCTGCAAGATTCATCTCAAACACTATTGTAACCTCACTGCCATCAGTATCTCTGTTCCAACTTCCTCCCCACCTCCAGGCCCAAAGACCCAGCAGAGAGTCACTGTCTTCTCTGTTTCCATAAGACCCACCATCTACCTCAAGTATGACATTGATCAAATTGTATTGGAATTAACTGTTGGTGTGCTTCTATACACATTAAGCTGTGAACTCCCTGGAGTGGGATTCCTTTGCCTTCCCTTCAGGAGTCTAGCACTGTGTAGGCCATGTGAAACCTTGCATTTTCCAGGAATGAACATATGCTTCCTTAGGCATTTTTAACCAAATCTAAGTGCTGTCTAGGTTTCTTATGCTTTCTAGATGTGTTTATCCAGTTTTCAATACATAGTTCTAAGTACAGGTATTAGGGGAGGGAATAGAAGGACAAACAGATGTGGTGCCCATCATAATGGACTCTATTTTCTTATCAAAGAAGTCAAGCATGATCAGAGCAGCTACTGAAGAACAACATGAGGGAAATGGTTCAGTTAGGAGGCATTTTAATGAGAATTGGCACATGGTTGAGGAAGAAAATGGAAGAAACTGTCCAGCCCAGAAATTTATCTTCAACAGTACACTCAAGTGTAGCTTCTCTTTTCATAGTAACCTTAGAATTTGAGGTTCTGTTTCTGGAGAAGAGTTTCAACGTGGTTTTGAAGGCTCCTTTATGTTATATCAAAGTTGTTGGTAAGTAAACATCATTAAATTTCTGTGTTTTGATGACTGTCAGCTGTGCGGGCCTCTGCTTTCTCAGCTCTAAAGTAGCTGCCTTGTGCTACACAATTCTGCTGCACAAGTCATAACAGACAGTTTTTCTACTTTCAACATGCTAATTCTGCAGAAAGTCGTGACAAATTATATGTGATGGTTTTTGAAATGTGGAAGTAAGTGGTTCACAATTCAAATCAACAAATATTATCACATATTCTCTAAAAAATGGCATCATGAATGATTTTCCAAATTTTGTTGTTGGAAACGATGTGGATTGCATTTCCTTGGGAGAAACTATACTCCGTGGTTGAATGAATAGAAAAATGGCAATGTGTATTATTTGCTTGTTTATGCTTCACTTTAGACTTTGTAGTTATAATCATAGCCCTCCAGTGGGTGTAGTAAAAAAATAATTTCCTAAGTTCACATCTCCTTAGGGTTAATAACAAGAGTTGACAGTAGCAATTATAGCCTTATTGCAACAAATTCAAAATAATACAGAGGTGTGGAAACTAAGGAGTAAAGATCATACCCCCAACATTTTCACCCTAAATTTCACTTTTCAGAGATAAGTTACCAGTTGGTGTCTACTTTTTTGGACTTCCATTTAAAAAATCCCTATAAAACGCACACACACACACACACACACACAGTAATTTCTTAAATACAAGAAAGGGAATTATATTATGCATGTTATTAATGGTACTTCTTCTTTTTTATTTTTTTGCTATTAACTCACAACAGCCCCCACATCAGGGCATGAAGTTCTTTCCCTTTCGCACCTGAATAGCATTCATCTGGGATCTGGAGTCTTCCTGGTGAAAATGAGCTCAGAGGATGATAAAAATGGCCCCTGAGCAAATGGCTGTTTGGTCTGACTCCTGTGTTCCTCTTTCTCAGTATCCGAGATTTACTGAAGTTCAAAGAGGAGATGACAAAAGAGCGAGACCAGCTCTTGTCAGAAGTGGTGAAATTACGAGAGTCCTTAGCTCAGACTGCCGAACAGCAGCAGGAAATGGAGCGAAGCAGAGAAGAGGCAGAGCACCTTATCAGTCAGGTCAGCCCTGCCAAGGAGGGCACCACGGAGGGATGCTACCTTCCAGAAGGGTGTTTGGCCTTCTCCAGCCTTCCTCTGTCACGTTTACCTGTGCTGCCCAAAGGAAGCACCCACTCTTCTGCTTGTTTCTCTGGTTGGCGCTCGTAAGAGCAGTTTGCCTGGAGTCGCTCTTCTCAACATTCCCTGCCTCAGAAGTCACTGAGGCAGGGCACTGCTTATCCTTCTGGCCCAGGAAGGTGTCCCCTGTGAAGGCCAGGCTGCCCTACACGTGGGGATGGCGAAAATATTTTCCTTGACCCTTTTCCATTGTAAGTAAGCCATCTAGCCGAACCCTTCCAAATACTAGTATTCAGTCAGAAGTCAAAGAGATAATATATAATACAAGTCCCGTCTCTCAGAGAAAAACATGAGGCTTTTTTTAGCATGAGGTAAGAGAAGGGCCTTTCACAGAATTTGGATATCATGATTAAACTACAGAGCTTTCTTTAGCAATATCCAGTACTCAGGTAAAAAACAATTTTATATTTAGGCTTGTAAGCTACATTTTATTTCATTCCCATTGATGGAGAATTGGATGAATTCCTTCCATGTTTAACTTCTCCAGATTCTGGGCTTCACTGGATTTTATACCTTCTTTGTGGATTTGTTTCCACTATCAGTCTGAACAGTTAGTGTCAAGGCTCTGAAAAACAAAACAGAATATTCTTGAGAAGGTTTTGTGTTGGGGTTCAAAGAGGACTGTCCTACAGGGGAAATGTCACTACAGAGTGACTACCCTGAAAATGAAGGACCTGAGGAGGAGAAGCTCGGCTGGTTGACACCTGTCCTGGGGAGGGGTTCATCTTTTTTCTCCCTGTCCTTTCTGTGCCCATAGTTCCAACAAGAAATCCAGCAACTTCAGAATGACGTTATGAGGGAGACTCGGAAGAAAGAAAGCCTAGAGAAGGAGCTTAAGCACATTCAGACGGACATGGACACCAGGCAGACGGAGATTAAGGCCCTGCAGCAGTACGTGCAGAAGAGCAAGGAGGAGCTTCAGAGGCTGGAGCCGCAGCTGAAGGAGCAGAAGGTGTGTGGGGCAGGGGCTGCCCTGGGGTCCTCACAGAAACAGGAACAATGCCTTTGTCTGTGGTCCATCGGCGCATCCTGTATTTTCTTTGGAAAGCAGCAAACTCCCTTCAGTGTAGATGTTGGTAACAGGACACTTTAGCACTTTGAATGGCTCTTATAGGTAGATATGTGCCTTCCTTTTCATTTTCAGCTCCAACAGGTTAATTTCTTTTCAACCTTTTATTAATGTACAATGTAATAAACTTAGAAAAGTATGTAAGTCACAGGTGTATAGCTTGATGAATTTTCTCCACCTGGTTACCTGCATCCAGCCCAAGAAAGAACACCCCAGGTACCCCCTCATGCTCCCTCCTCCAGAGGTCACCTCTACACTGAATTCTAAGCAGAGAATAGCTTTGTCCACTTTTGTACTTTACAGAAATGAAATCACACAGGTGTACTCTTTTGTGCCTGTCTTCCTTTGCTCCATATTCTGCCCGTGAGATTCACTCGCGTTGTTGCCACATAGTTATAGAATGCACTGTCCAATATAGTAGTCACTAGCCACACGTGACTATTCAAATTTGTTATTAAAATTAGAGAGAATAAAAAGCTCAGTTCTTGGGGTTGCGTTAGCACCATTTCAAGTGCTTAGTAACCAGATGTGACTATAGATAGCACACTGGATAGATGGCATTGACATCATGGCAGGAAGTCCTAAAGGACAGAGCTCGACAGAGCATTCACTCTCATAGCTGTATAGTATTCCATTGTGTGAATATAACGTGGTTTATTTTTAACAGATTGATTGATTTATTTATGTTCCATAAGCTTTGATCCCGCCTTCGATAAACCTCACCGGCTATGATATTGTCACTATGCAAAGTTTAACAGGTTTATTTTTAGCTTTCAAGTTTAGGGACACATACTCAGACTTTATGCACTTTAAATAAGGTCCTTTTTTTTTTTTAACATTTCCCCTGTAATAGTGGTTTAAGGTAACTTAGTAATAATTCTAGTCTGTCATTTCTCACTTCTTAAAGAAGCAATTCATGTAATTGAAAAAAAGTCATTTTTTGAAAATATTTTCTCTGAGGAAGTTTCCAAAGAATTGCCAAGCCATATAGCATTTTTCTATTTAAAAAATAGATATTAGAACACATTTCTTTGTCAGTTGCTTTATTTATTTTATACAGAGCCAGAAATGAAATAGATAATACACAATGCATAGTATACTTGAGAAAAATATGAGACTCCTTTGAGCATGAAATCTGAGAGAATTTTGGACACCATGATAAAACTATAGTGCTTTGTTTAGCAATATCCAGGACTCATGTAAAACAATTTCATTTTTAGCATAGCCAGCTATATTTTATTTGCTTCCAATTGATGGGAAATTTGATGGATTTTTTTGTTTAACTCTTGCTTACATGAAAGTTATACTGACCCTTGAACTACACTGGTTTGAACTGCACGGGTCCACTTAGATGTAGATGTTTTTCAATAAATACACAGTTGGCCCTCGTTATCTGCTGGTTTCATATACTCAGATTCAACAAACTGTGGATCAAAACTACTATTTTTTTGGCATCCACAGTTGCAGATGGCTGCCTGTAGGCATTGTATGGTGCCATTTTATGCAAGGGACTTGATATCCATGGATGTCTAGGGGGTCCTGAAACCAATCCCCTTGGATACTGAGGGATGACTGTAGTTAAGTTTTGGGGGAGTCAGATGTTTTACATGGATTTTTGGCTGTGTGGTGTGGGCACCTGGAACCCCTGAGTTGTCCAAGGGTCAGCTTCATGTGTCTGTCTTTGCTCTCTTTTTTCCCTTCAGCCCATTCCATATCCTTCAATTTCCCCAATTTTCTCCCAATAGAAATGGCCCCTGAAAAGCTAATCCTCTGTTTTTATAAAATTTCTAGTCAAGTAATGGAAGAGGAAAAGCCACCGATACTGAATGCAGGCCGATATAAATCATTCCACTGCTGTTGCACGGTTTTGACTTAAGTTGGATTAAAGGGGAATTGTCTCTGTGTTGGTGTTAGTGAATTGTTCTATTCTGGAAAATGTAGTAGGCACGTTAATGCAGGATTTGCTTCTGAAGATGTAGCTTTTAAGACCCACAGCAGATAAACCTCGTTTGAATCTCTAACTCATTTGCAGTGATTATAGCAATTGTTGCGTATGCAAAGCCTGCCAAATGGCAAGCAGGTATTAAAATATTTATCTACCACCTGTGAACATGACCTCCCAAGATTCTCAGAAAAAAAATGATTCTTTCTGTGTTATTCATTGAAAGGCGTCATTTTCCACAGCCATTTAACATTCATCATATTTGAGGGGGTTAGTGCTTTCACTGGGGATAAAGAACCATTCCTACAAAGACAAAAACAATGTGGCTGCTGTGACTGTCCCAGGAGCTTTGCGAGACTTCCTGTGGGGACAGGCAGACACCGTAATCAGATTAAAGAGCATTAACCAGCTTTTCCTGCCTCTTCCAGATACTGAATGAGAGAGCTGCAAAGGAACTGGAGCAGTTTCAGATGAGAAATTCTAAGCTTCAACAAGAGAATGAACAGCACACTTTGGTTTGTGAGCAGCTATGCCAGGAAAACCAGCAGAAGGCACTGGAGCTCAAAGTAACCATCAAGTGATAGATCTGTTCCCTAGCACTCCCTCCCTCCTTCCCTTTCAATACGAGTTTGCCGTGTGGTTGAACCCTTGGTTCTATAACCTGAATCAGCCTTGATGCATCGGACAGGCGCTAGCCTATTGTGATTGCTTTATGCCTGGAAGCGGTGTGTAACTTCCATTCTTACTTACAAAATTGCAAGCCTGATTATTGATCATATGATTATGCCAATGCTTTCCAAAGTTAGCTCACATGTTCATTTCTGTAACTAAGCCTTGCAAGTCACCAGTTGCCCAGAGCTAGAAACCGTTTACATGAGTGAATAACAAAGAAGTCAGATTACATTTTATTGCTTGTTAGGAGGAGGTGGAATAGGTGGGGTGTGGGATGGACTGGTTCTGTGGGGTATTTACTTCCAGGATTGTAGAAGTATGATTTTCACTCTGTCCAGTGCAAATTTCCTATTCTTATCCCTCTTCTCCTTGAAGTATGCTTACAAGTTAAGTTTGGACAACAGTTTTATTCTTGGGTACATATTTTATGCCTATATACTTAACAGAGCAACTTTATGTTTATCACTAATTCTAAAAAATCTGTAAACCCTACTCCAATTATGTCAGAATACTGGGTATAAAGTGAGTGGCCGATCAAGAATAATACTTAGATTCGAGTAGTGAATCATACAGTTTTGCATCATAGGCCTTTTTGAGAATCGATCAAAAGTACGTGCCCATGTGCTCACACACGCACACATGCTTATTAAACATCTTGTGTCTTGTTTTGCATGCCATCTCAAGAGGCCTCCAGGACTTTTCTGGAGTCTAATCATGGGCTCTGGATTAATAATTATTGAACTAGCACATATTGCTGTAATTGAAAAGGACCTTAGGTCAATTAACATGGACCCTGTAGGGCCTGAGACCGAAGAACATTTAAAGCCACCCAGAATGGTTTGGCTAGGGACCACTCTTTATGAGAATGCTGTACGTGGAAGCAGAAATGAACTGACTACTTAAGGCAAAATAATATATTAGCCCCTAAGGTGAAATCAAAGTACAAGTACTTATGCCATTAATTCTCTCCTTTGCTAACACGAATGGGGCACCTTGAAAGATGATAGATTTTTGTTACCAGATCCTGAATGAATGGGATTCTGCTTCCACCAACAACCTGAGGGTAACATGCCCAGCAAGTTCCGTCTCTTCGATGTCAAAAGCTGGGGATAATTGCTAACCTTTATTTGCAGAAGTGTCACTGATTGCTTTCCCAGTAATTTCTAAGAATGGCAACATTTTGAAATATGAATTTGATTTGAATTTTAAAAAGATTCCTAAAACTTGAACACCGTAGACAAAAGTCTGGTGCTTTCTTTCGCTAGAAGAGTTGTTTTGTTACCTTTGGGTATTATGTGGACTTACATATTAATGTTGCCCTGTCTACGTGTCTGTATATATACCCACAGGTTAACATCCTCTGAGGAAGAAGAACCCCTCTTCTCTTGTATGTAATTGCACTACATTGGCCATGTGGGTACAAGAATATATTTGAATATTTTATGGGATATTAATAACCTTATGAGAGAGATCGCTTTGTGAGTCTGTGAAAACTGCTAATTGAATATAGCATCTGTACACAAAACTCACACATTTATGATACACAGAACTCAGCATTATTGTCTTGTTTGATTCAACATTTAGGGGTACCTAGAGACATCAGGTTTAATCAGTCTTTTCATCATTTTTAGCTTATTTAGCCACATATTTTATTCAGAGAACAGGATTTTTCAATTTCCCTAAAAACCAGATTGTTTGTGTTTTAATTTAACCTGACATGACAACTTCACACTGACATAGGAAGAATTTTCTTTTATTGGTTCTGAGTTTACCATCATCCAGTCACAGACCCTTTATTTACTGAGTGTCCCTGGTCAATTCTCTTTCATTAATTACAGGCCAGAGAGGAAGAAATTAATCAGATGCGCATTGACATCGGGAAGCTCAACAAAATCAGAGAGCAAATCCATAAGAAATTGCACCAGATTGAAGATCAAAAGGCAGAAGTAGAACAGACCAGGGACACTCTAAAAAATCAGATCTTGGGATTAGAGAAAGGTAAACCAAAAATCATTCTGTACTTTAAAAAAGAAATCTTTTCTATTGTATTTGTTTCCATTACCATTTAGCCCCCTTATACTCCTCTCCCCTCCACAGTCAGCCCTTGTTTGTCCATGTCCATCATTTTGTGCTTTTTAAAAAACTTGTTTACAAACACTTCATTGGTGACTAATGTCATTCGGTAACCCAGAGCTCTGCGAGTACAAACCCAAACCAGGCCAGATGAAGTCAATAAAGCAACATTTAAACTGGTAGGTAGGCAACAGGGAGGGGACACCATGTTGAATACCTTAAAAAATCCTTCCAGTATCGGCACACGGCAAGTCCAGGCCAAGGCAGCGCTCAGTGTTTTCAGTGGAGTCGATAACGCCTGTGCTGTTAGGTCTGGGCTCTACATGACCTTTAGCATTAGTCCCTTTCCCCACAGAGGACAGAGGATAAATTAAAATGAATGTACCCCATTAGCAATATTTGAGGCAATGTTGTTCCAGGATCAGTGGGACAAAAATAAATGGCTTCTAATTTCTTTTCTGTGTTAGTAGTTTACCATAGGGCAAACACTTGTTCTGCTAGCTCTCCCATTGGCCTGTGGAGGAAAAATTTAAGTGCTATGGAAGGCTGTATAGTATAGAAAAATCATTAAGGATACAAGCTCTGGAGTCATGTCTGCCTTGGTTCAGATCCCACCGCTGTCATACTTAACTGCTGGGGGCTAAAATGAACTAATACATGTAAAACATGTGGGGTCAAGTGCCTAGCACACAGTAAGTACTCAGGAAAGGTCATCTATTATTATGCACATATATTACTATTTATGTAAGTAATAAGACAGACTACCATCTCATGCTGAAAACAACATAACTGAAAATAGGGTATACTAGTTAAGCTCGGTGTGTCAGAAAAAGCTCTGGACTTGGAGACAGAGGACAGTGTCTAAATTCTGACTAGACCAGAATACGTGAGCCAAGAGCACTACGTTCACCCACCGAGGGCTACTGTGAGTTGTAATCACCGAAAACGTACATAAAAGCATAAAAACATACATATAGGTAAAATCTAAATCTCCAGGTAAGATTATTAGAAACATTTGTCATGTGAACTTTGAGAAGTGCATCTATTTTTTTCTTCTAAGACATTAGGGAAAAAATCTTTCACCTTGACAGTTTCTCCATTCACTTATTCTTTCATTCAATAAATTGAGTGCCTACTATGTGCAGGCACTAGGCCATGCATTGGGTGCATGGAGGTCCCTGCCTTCAGCATGCTCACAATCCAGCACAAGGTTACAATCTTATGTCTACAGTGACAGCTGAGAACAAAGGAACCCCTAGGGCTTGTTTTCTAATGGGTGTAGTGACTTTCAAAACACTCCCGTGTTTAAATTTCTATATTTTTGCTTGCAATAGTTCTAAGCTTTGAAAAAAAATTATATGTTTAGTGTTGAACCCAATTCTTCACCCTGGAATCATGTTTACAGAGGTCATCGCATTCTCTCTTCTTGTTATTTTGTAGATATCATTAACCGTGATGTCTTCTTAGAGGTCTCTCCCTTTTGATCTGCCTGATCAAAGAGTGGCATTGGACATGATGTTTAGGAGGATGGGTTCTCTATATGTTTTTTATACTCCAAATCCCACAAAATGAACTGAAAAACTGCCAGAACCAACAAGAGTTGAATATGATGGTTATAAAAAAAATATATTGATATCAATGGCTTTCTTTCATACAAAGAATCAGTTAGAATATATGATGGAAAAAAGCCCCTTTTGCAATAGCAACTAACATAATAAAATATCTGTGAATAAAGTTACCAAGATACATGCAAGACTTATATATTAAAAGTGCTACAGAATTCTATTGAGAGATGTAAAGGAAGACTTGAAAAATGGTGAGATATACCAAGTTCCTGGATGAGAAAACTTAACGTAATAACGATATAAATCTGTCTAAATTAATCTATATGTTTAATATTTCCCATAAAAATTTCACTGAGTTATATTGCTGGGGCTTGAAAACCGATCCTAGAGTTCTTCAGAAGAATAATCATGTGACAATAGCCAGAGAATTCTGGAAGAGCGATGAGGGAGCGTTTGCCTTCCCAGGTGTTTAAGTGTGTTATAAAGCTTTAGTAATGAAATAGTATAGTGAAGATGCCTAAATACATAGACCAATTGAAAAGATTGGAAAGGCCACAGAAAGACCCAAGATTATCATTTAAGATAAAGGTGTTGTTTCATATGGGTGTGCAGCATGGGTTGGTTATTAAAAAAATGGTAGCGTGACAATAAGTTGCTGTTTGGGGAAAAAGTTAACACCGAATATAGAAACTATTAAAACCAAGATTGAGAGATTTAGTGAAATAAAAGCTATTTTTTTATTGTACCAAAGAGTATATGTAAGGGCAAATTGACCACAATATTGGCAGTCGAAGAGTTAGTAAGCTTATTATGCATAAAAAGTTCATAAAAATCCCCGAAAAGGATAAACAATTCATGAGAAAAATGGGCAAAGGGGAAGTGTGGGCAATTTGAAAACCAGAAATACAAATAAATGGTCATTAAATATGAAAAGTATTCAACTACTAATCAAAGAAAAGTAAATTAAATATAGGCATATTGGTTTTAATAATCTATCAAATTGTCAAAGATCAAAGAGAATGCTGATACCCAGTAGTAGTTTGGGTGTAGAATTAAATTGTTATTAATTTTCAGGAGAGAAATTTGGCAGTAGGAGAGAACTGTCTTCTTTTATTTTTAAATCCCCCTCGATTTAGGAATGTTGCTTTTAGAGTAACAAATGAACAAGAACTTTTATGGAATTGTTGCTTATAATTACAGATAAGTAAATAAAATGGAAGCAACATGAATGTTAAGAAGGGGGATTGGCTAAATAAATTACACATTTTCATATAGTGAAATATGCAGTAATTAAAAATTTTGATGTAGATGGACATTTATAATATAGTGAGGTATTTATTTTATGTTTGTTAATTGTAAAAGCAACTTACAAAACAATATGTGTAATATGATTTACTTTGGGCATGTATGTGAATGTATACATACTTATAATTATATGCATATATAATTTGCATAAGAAAAAATCTGGAAAGAGATATGTCAAAATCTAAATAGCTTGTAGTTGATTTGAAATGTTCTTTTTGCTTATTTTTATTTCTAATTTCTGTGTTTCTGATTACTTGTATAATAAGAAAGATTTAAAAAGAACTTTTTGGAGTCAGAGCACCTGTGCTCCCGGTCTCAGCCCTGTCACCTCATGGCTGCAGACCCTTGGCATGTGGCTTAGTCACTCTGTGCCTCAGTCTCCATCTGTTTAATGAGACATGGAAGACCTATCTCAGTTATAAAGGAGGTTGTGTAACAGTTAATAAACTGTCATTTTATAGCTACAGATGAACCTATAAAGCAGCTTTTGTATCGCTTTGGCTTTGGCAGTCTCTTCTTTAGGTTGACGTCGTATTTATTGTTATTTTTCTCTCTGGTGATTTAGAGGTGGAGGTTTCAAAGAAGCAAGCAGAACTTGATAAGAAAGCAATGGATGAGCTTCTGAGAGAAAGGGACATGTTAAGTAAGGTGAGTTTGTTACTGTAACATTGGTAAGTAAACGTCTTTCTTTAGTGCTGTAATATCTGCCTATAACAGGTTGTATGGGGAAAGGAAACTCTGAGGCCAACAAAAATAGATTGGAATAAATAATAGTGCTCAATTCTCTAAGCAGGTATCTGCAGTACCACACTCACTGACTGGGATTTGAAACTGCTCTATCAACTATGAGCCCAAAGGAAATTTGGAGAATTATCATGTAAACTAGCAGAGGATTTCAGAGTGTTTTGTAGATTCTGTTCTTATTGCTGGCATGCTTTTGGCATCCAAAACTGCCAAAGTTGATAAAAATTTCTGAATTTAATATCTATAATCTACAACTTGCGCTAATCTGGAAAATATAACTGACTGCTAATAAAATTTTAACTTTGAGGTGTTAGGTCTAGGGATGGCTGGTTGGTGAGAAAAAGTCTCTAACTTTGCCTCCATCTTTTCCGGATTGGTGCAGGTTTTGGGTTTTGTTTCAGTTCTTATTTCACCTAGTCTTTGAGCTCACTATAGTCCGAGGCTGAGGGAGGGGTTGGAGGAGCTTGAGGCCTGGAGCTCCTTCATTTAAGGCAAGCCCCCCAACCCCGCCCCACCTTTTTCCTCCTCTAGTCCCTAGAGGGTTCCTTCCCTTGAGAGTCACTTGTAGGTAGGACATTAACTACTTTCAAAGAAATAGGATAAACTTTCCTGCTCAAGGATTTCTTTCAGGGAGGGAAAAGCGATTGGCCAGGCGTAGAGTGGCGAGGCTGCTTCCTAACCAACAGCGTAATGGCTTTTGGCCAAGACAGCTTCATCTCATCAAAGTAGACACAACCTGGGAAAAGTTCATTCTGACTTTTCATTATTTCTTTAGGTTTCCCAGAACTGAACAAATGTTAACAGAATAGATTACCCTTTGGCTTGAAGTAGACTATTTAGGGAATCTCAGGAAATTGTAGGTTAAATATCTTTATATGCAAGAGCACTTCTTAGGAAAATCATTGAATTTTTTTTTTCTTTTTGCATAATCCTGGAAACTGTCTTTTCTTTATTCTGTAAATTTGTACATACAAACAATATTATTGGATTTAGATTTTTTAATTGATTTTTAACACACCCCATATTTAGTGCACGTATATTTTATATACAGTGGTAAAGAACCAGCAGGTTTTCTGCCACAATAGAACACATAGCACAACATTACTTTTACAGTTATTTGTTTGATTGGACTAATGTCAATTCCTCCCTTATGGCAGGGCGTGCTTTTTTCTTTCCTGGGCATTGCATCGTTAGTGCCTACCTGGCGCAGTGCTCAACCTCCTGTGGGTATGCAATCAACTTTTACTGATAATACAGTCTTTCCCCACTGACTCAAAACGCCACCTTCACTGACTGGATGATTGACATAGTTTTAACAGGCAGCAATGTTAATATATTTTGGTTCTTTCAGTGTCCTATTGAAGTAGCCTTGTCTTTTACAGAGCAAATGTTTACTTCAATATTTGAAAATCAAGTTGACCTTTTCTGTTTTCTGCATCATCAGATAAGCAAGGTTAAATGTGCATTTTACCTATTTCCACTTCAGTGGCTTTTAGACCTGGCTGCAGGCCTGATTGGTTAGAGACTGGGAAGAGCCCATGCGGTGTCTCATGGAACCCAGGCACTGAGAGGAACCTGGCCTGGCATTTTCGAGAATCACAGAGAACCCTCTCTCTTCACCACTAGACTTCGGCTAAGTTTTTTCTTTATTCCCCTCTTTCAGTGCAGGTTGTCTTGCTCTGTTTCCAGTCCATATGGCGGGAAAATGGCTATCATCAGTAGCTCCTAAGTTTACATCTTCTACTGAGTTGTGAAAATTGAAAGGCACTATTTCAAAAGTTGCTGAGAAGGGTCATTTGGTCCATTCGGCTATGGCTAGAGAAGTAGGCTCTGACATGAGCCTGGCTGCCGGACTCGAGTGCTATTAAGTCTGTGTTTCAGGAAAAAACCTGGCTTCTAGCACAGCCAAGCCAAAGTCTATCCATGTCAGCATCAGAAATCACCAGTGCTGTTTTTTTTTTTTTTTTAAATATAAGTGCCTGTGTTCCATTCCAAACCTATTTACAATCTCTAGAGTTCAGATACAGGCATCTGCACTAAAAAAAACCTGGGTTAATTATTTTTTATTGTGTTAAAATACACATAAGACAAAATTTACCATTAGTGACACTTAGTACATTTACCACCATCTAGTTCTAGAATATTCTCATTACCGCAAAAAGAACCCTTGTTCCTGTTAAACAGTTACTCCCCATTCTCCCCTCCTCCTATGCCCTGGAAACAACTAATTTGCTCTCTGTTTCTATGGATTGGACGCTCCTGGATGCTTATATAACTGGAATCACATTATATGTTGCCTTTCATGTCTGATATCTTTCACTCGGCATAATCTTTCTAATCTTCGATCATGTTGTGTTCCTTTTTATAGCAGAATAATATTCCACTGTATGGTTATACCACATTTCCATGATCTCTTCATCAGGACATTTGGGTTTTTTCCATCTTTGGGCTTTTGTGAATAGTGCTACTATGAAGATTCATGTGCAGTTTTTTGGTTTCAGCACCTGTTTTTGATTCTTTTGGGTACATAAGCAGGAAAGAAATTGTTGGATTATATGTTAACTCCAGGTATCTTCATTTTTAATAAGGTGGCTTTAGTTTACTTTGTAGTCAAAGCCTGTTACATGATTAGTTCAGTTGTTCTAAGCTCACAAGAAAAAGACTAGAGCTGGAATGGAGGTCGACTTTGGGGTCAGCCAGCCCTTGGTTCAAATATTGGCTCTGCCATTCCTCTGTTGTATGAACTGAGCGTAACTTCCTCCATCTCATTTTCCTGGGAGCAACATTATGCTTGCTTCCTAGGGACAGTGTAGTCACTTAGTGCATTTATAGGAGTGTTCAAAGTATCTGGTGCAAAATTAACACAAGAGTTCTGGATAAGCTATAGAGAATATGATTGTCTTTACTCATCTCAAAAGCAATGCATCTAATTATTTTAGGGTTGAGGCAGGGGCTGTATTTAACCCCAACCCCCAAACATTTTGAGTGATGGGGTTTGCTCTGCTGTCCTTATTTTTAGAATATGCTCAAGGCCATCAACGCGACCCAGAAACAGATAGACCTGGTGAAGCTCCATGAACAGGCCAAGAGGAACCTGGAGGAAGAGATCCAGAACTACAGAGATGAGGCTCAGAAGCAGAGAAAGATCATCTTTCAACTGGAAAAGGACAGAGATCGGTACATCAACGAAGCCAGCGATCTCACCCGAAAGGTAAGGCACTCCTTAGTGATGTGGACGGAGGGAGCACCTGCGTGTTCCTTCCGATGGTCACATTTCTGATCGTCACACTGTTGCAAAGACGATTTATTCAGATTTCCACTTGTGGTTTGCATGACTATTGAAGAGCAGCAGTGCTGACTGTATAAAAGCTGTCCCAGGGCTGATCCTGGGCCAAACAGTTAAATGGGCAAGGGCTGTGCTTGGCGATCTCAGTTTCCCCTGTCTGAGCCCCTTCCCTAATTTCCGGGTTCTCCATCCTTCCTCTTGCCCGACTCAAAAAATCATCTAATTAAATGACCTCAAATTAAGAAGCGAGTGAATACTGGCAACAACTAAGTGTGTCACACATTTGAAGAGCATGTTTATATGAAAAATATCGCGAGCCTAGAACTTCACCAGTGATGGGAATCCTTCCACTGTATAGCCGAGCTTCAGACTCCTCATAAGCTACTTACGAGGGAGAAGGCTCAGGCAGTGTCTGTAAGAATGACTTCAGGGAGTTGTCTTAGCACATTGCCTGCATTAAGCGTAAGTGGTTAGACTGGTATTGTTTTTGGTGCCTTCACAGATGGCAATGAGCAGTGGTTTCAGGATGGGGGTGGGGGCTGGGGAATGAAGAAAAGCTGTAGCTATGAGGCTGAGAAGAGGGTTTGTGAGAGAAGACTTATTTAATGAGATTTCCCCCCCAGCAAAGTGCTGTCTGCTATGATCGCGCAGCCCTGCCTTCCATCTCTCAGCGAAATCTGCAGTAAATTCTACAGTGTTTCTTGGTGCTCTGGCATGATTTTGTTTTGTTTTTTTGGAGTGGAATCTCAAAGGTGACAAGGGGCACAGCAAACACTTGAGTTATAAACATAAAGAAAGTGGGAAACAAGTTTTATAGCTTCTTCCCATTTGGGCTAAATAAATGATGAGCAGATATTTGCAGAATTTAATTTTAGAGAAGTACAGTGCATATTATCTTGTCCAACCCCAGATGAATCTCATACCCCTGATTGGGAGCCATTGAAATTCAGCATTTCTCTTCTGACTTAATCATTTTAGGAGCTCCCTTGATTGATTTACTAACTCAAAGAGGACTAGCTGTCAGTTCAGGCATTTGTGTTCTCTGGCTTGGGCTATCCCATTAGCCTCTGTATCAGTTAGCTAAAGTTGTAACAAATAACCCTCAAATCTCAGCGGTTTATAGCAACGAAGTCCTGTTTTTGCTCATATTGCTGGCCTTTGAGGGTCAGCTTCAGCCCTGCTTCATGTCCTCTTTGCTCCAGGTTGACTCTGTTGGGATGTGCTAGCCTCTTCAGAGGGAAAATGGTGTGACAGTGGGCCTTCAAGACGCTCTCAGAGATTCATTCTGCTGTCGAGGAAAGGGCACAGGGCTTGCTCATTTGTATTCCATTGGCCAAAGCAAGTCACAGGGCGAAGCCTGATCATGTGCCCTGGATAGGAGTGTGATCCCCCTAAAGAAGGGACCTGTATAGTGAGGCACTGAGTATATCTGAACACAGGACCTGTTGCAACCTCCCACTTCTCCTCCCTGATAATCGGTCTCTCTCCATTCCTGGCTGCCATTACACTATCAGAGCTAACGGTTAAAAATTCCGATGTGCTCTTAGGATTACTCCAGCCTTACCAGCCTTTGTTACCTGTCTGCCACCTGTGGCAGTGCTTCCTAACATTTTTTTGTATCACAGCACATTTAGAAAATAACACGTCTGGGGTATGAGGGAATGAGATGGATGAGACTTTTCAGGGCTGGAGGGGACTAACCCAGGGATGCTAGCTGCCCGGGTCCCACCTCACCTGGCCATCCGGTAAGTAGAGTGAATCAGTACTTTTGTGTATACCTGTCACCCATGGAGGATACTGCAGTTAGTATGCTGTGACTGAAAAGACAGAGTCCAAGCTCTTTGTTCTCCCTGGAAGGTTGTTTTCCCTCTTCTCTGTGTGGAAAACTCCTATTCATCCTTCAGTGCCCAGCTCATGTTCATCTCTGGGATCAGGCCTGCTCTGACTCCCCAGGCAGAGCTAGTCACTTCTTAATTTATGGGTTTGTTTATATCTCTGGAATGCACTTATTATCTCCTAGTATACTTATTTATTTGCACATTTGCTTTTCCTACTTTGCAGTGAGCTCTTGGGAGCAAGGACTTTATCTCATTCATTTTCTCATTTCCAGCATGCTGGTAAACAGGAGGCACCAAAAAAGTGTTTGTTAAACAAGTAGATAGATGATGAACGAGAAAAAGAATGCTGCCACTGATTTTAATACGGGGTCGCATATTTTTCTCTGTTTCCTTGTAAAGGAGAGATACTAGTACCAAGTTTTGCTGGCAACTTTTTTCACAAGTTTTCTGATGTTTAGCTGCACAAGATTATATAATGTCTCACCTAAATACTTCAAGCGCAAGTCCTTAAAATATATTTATCAATTATAACTTTTCTCTTTCTTACCTGACAGCATATATCGGTTGCCATAGCAACTTGTGTCATCTCCGGGCTTTTTATGAAGGACATAAATGTCTTTTTGCTCCTCCTCCTATTTTTGTCTCTCTTTCCTCCCCACCCCCCACCTCTGTCACAATCACACACAACTATCCCTTATTTCCACAAACAAAAAGTTATCTTTTGTGCCTTCTATTTATAGGGTGGTAAGGAATAACACTGAGGGCTGGGGAGGATGTCATGAAGCTGATATTTTCATGTACTTCTAGAGTGTACCTTGTCCCAAGTTTATCCTTCTGATCCAGCAATTTCTTTAAAAACTGAATCTATAGAAAAATAAGAAATACAATGATTTTGATAAAGGAATAGTCTTCAAAATAAGTGGTGCTATATTTCTTTGATATAATATTATGTACCATTAAAATCACATGTTTATAAAGTATTTTTAAAAATGGGGAACATGTTCACCATGTGAATGCTCTCAACTGTGAACCCACTTTTGTCTTACTCGGCATCTTTGGTTTTACCCCCGCTTTGCCTGGGCGTGTAGGAAATGGATTGGAGTGGCTGTGAGGATTAAAGGAGGTAATATTTATTGTTATTAGTTAGAATAATCTTTGACCCATAGTAAGTGCTAGTACATATTTCATAAATACAGAAGCAAATAAGTAAATAAATAAATTTGTTGGTAAATAGTCCAGAAGTATTTCGAAAGGTGGCATTTGAATGTAGCTATTCTCAGCTTCTTGTTAATTGCCAGTAAGGTGCAGACACAGACAACAATTTTTAACAGCATCAAATACGAAGGCTGACATAAAGTCTGATGCTGAAGCGGAAGAAAGAATGGATGAGAACTTTAAAGCCAGTAAAGGTGAGCTGAGAAAGTCTACCTGGACCTCAGCTCGTGGTCCCTTGAATTTGCTTCAGAAAAGAGACCACCTGGGAAGAGCTAGAAAGATGCTTTAGAACTCGCCTACCATCTCTTCCCTGACTCAGTGTCTCTATTGGCCAGGTCACTCCACCTTCCTGCTGGTCAACTGTTTGTGCCTAGCTTTTTGGGCAAGTACGGCGAACCAAAGAACAGGTGGGAAGGCAGTCTGGGACTGGTGGGTGCCCAGGGCATTTTGAAGACGGCAGCTTGTAGCTGTGGCGGGGCAGAGAGCATCACCCCTGAAAGTGGGGCATACTAAGAGTTCCAGTTTTCCATAGGCTACATCAGGATGATAAGGAATTGGCATTTGGGCTTGGGGCTCCTCCAGTATCGCCAAATGAAAGATCACTGGAGATCGGGAAGCAGACAACGCTCTCCTCTCTCCTCCTCGTCGTGTTTCCACCTGTAGTTTTGAAAGCGCATCCCATCACCATCCTGTGATGCCCTAATAGAGCTGCCCCTAGGGTGCAATAAACCCTATCTTGCTCAAGGATGAATAAGGGAAAAAGCAGCTTAATGGGGCCTATGGAAAAAATATGCCCTCAAACCAGAGAAGGAGAATGGCCTTGGGAAGCCCCAGGGTAGAAACCTGGCCCTGAAAATCCCTCTATGGGAAGATCCTTAGATTGAACCCTCTGAGATGGCCATTTCTGTAAGTGAAAAGCAGCTGATGCTCAGTGATTTCCTAAGGTTCAACCTAATGGAAGAAAATGCTGAGAAAATGTTCAGCTTCCTTCAAAGAGTATAAATATACAAGAAATTAGTGTCAGGTTTCCTCTAACGGAAGGAACAGTGTTTGTTTAGCAAAAATACCTTGATCCTTGCATTGATTTGAAAGGTGAGGCCCAATGAACCAGAATGAAACAAAGGAAAGTAAGAAAAGTAACAGAAACTGGGGAGGGGAGGGAGGAGGGAAGTGTGGAGGAGATTTGAAAGGATGAGAGAGGATAGACAACACTAACATCAAAACCGTAGGTTGGGTTTTTCTGAAAGAGGGGACTGTGGGGAGCTCCCAGAGGTACACCTCACACTGTCTGACTTTAATTCTTTGCTGTGCTCTGTGCCTCAGACCTTTGGTGCCAGTCCGGTGCATCAGCCCTATGTCCGGATTGCACTGCGGAGGGGGCAAGGCGTGGGGTGGTGCTGGAAGTGAGGTAACGCACCCTAGAAAGGGGACAGCATGTGCAAGAGACAAGAGGTCAAAGGAGAATCCAGAATTCTATGGAAACAGAGAATTAAAGCCATAATAAATAGGAGAAACATAACTCTGTCCCAAATTCCTACCTTATAGAACGGGGATTCTGGACTTTTTGTTGTTGTTGTTAAGGACAGGGTGACCCCAGTAGGACACAGGACTATCTTTGGGTTGTCCGAGATGACATTACCTCTAGGGTAAAGCAAAGATAAAATAAAATGAAAGAGATGGATAAAATAAGGAACAATTATAGAGACTGAAAAACAAATGAACAAAACCCAAACAAAATGAAAACGACGACGGATTTAAAATCCACCCTGAAGTTAATGAAGAACAGAACTGATCTTGTGGAAATGGAATCAGTGGAGGGCAAACCTGAGTGGTTCTCCTGGAATGCAAAGGGAAAACAAATGAAAGATGAAAGTTATCAAAGAGAATAGAAGAGATAAGAAGTCGGGAAATAGAAACCAGCTTATTGACAGTTGGTCCCTGGTGGTGGAGCTGAGCTCCAAATCAGACATGTGATGGGATAATATTTTCTGGAGATGAAGGGAGCGCTGTGAAGTCAGTGACAGGAGACTCTCAGAGACTTGCCCAGGAAGGAGGCTCTGTGTGTGTGTGTGTGTGTGTGTGTGTGTGTGTTTACTGTTTACCTACAGTGATGAAGAAAAGCACTCTCTGAGAATTAGGCAAGAAGATATAGCAGAAGCCTAGTTACCTTTGTATTTTCATAGGAAAAGGAGTGGAAGGAAATGTACCAACATATGAATGGTGATTATATCTGGGTGGTAGGTATAGATAAAGATTGTTTTAATTTCTTTGTTTTGTGCTTTTTATATTTTAAAAATTTTCTAAAACGGCTATGTGTTACTTTATTATCCTGCCCCCCAAAAGAAAGAAAAAACAGTAATAAAACCTTGCCCTTCCTTCAAGGACCAAATCAAAACCCACTTTTCCCAAGGAGCTCCACTAAAAGTCACTCCTATAACCCCTCTGTACTTGGTTCCCCTGCTTGGCAGTTGAGGACACCCTGTTAGCTTACTGTGACTTGGCTGTGCCTCGCTCTACTTATAAGCTCGAGGACAAGGCCTATTGAATTTTGAACCCTTCGTGTTACTCGTTCACTAAATGGGTGTGCACTCAACTGTTTTTTGAAAAAGTGAATGGAAGCCTAATTAGATACCTGAATTAACGAGTCAAAGACTTACTTTTAGGTGTCTAATTCTTCAATAATATCTGTATCACTATGGTCTACCCTCCCTTTAAATTCATTTGAAACATATTGCCCCAATGGACAACGTTATCTGAATTATCCTTGGCAATTTTAGATGTGCATGACTTCTGGAAAGTTGTTTTTTTTTTTTTTTTTTTTTTGGAACCACAAAAACTGTATCAACATTTGCCTTCTGTTTTTTTCTTTAGAGAGAGAAAAAGTGAAATCTAAGAGGCTGAGAGCCCTATATTACATTTTATTAATTTAGCTTGGCATTTGCAAACAAGAAAGAAGATCCCCTTTTGTGCCAGAATTGAATGGCTCAGAATCCCAAGCCTTTTCATATGCATTCGTCTCAGTGGACATTTGCTATAATACTGCTGCATGATAAACAACCTCCAGAACTCAATGCAGGCAAACATAAGCACTTATTTCTCACTGACACTCCTGCAGTTTCCTAGTGGTCAGGGGATCTAGACTGGACTTGCCTGGGCTTGACCCAGGGCTGGGGGCTGGGTCCCGTTTTGCTCTACGGGTGTCTCGTCCTCCAGGATGCATGATATTCTCACGGAGAAAGGGAGGAAGGCAAAGGACAAATCCAACCACACAAGGACATTTCAAGGTGCTCTACCTGCCTAATGTTCTCTGACATCCCATTGGCTCTGGCAAGTCACATATCCAGGCCCCACCTCAACAGCAAGGGCAAATAGACAACTTTGCATGGAAGGGGTGGGGGCAAGGAGAAGCAGTGAATATTTGTGGAACCATAAAATAATCTACTAGAGTGTTTCAACACTTTTTATCCTCATGGGTTTTCCTCTGCTACCCTCTAAATTTTACCATTCAGATAGACTGAGAGGCACTGGGGTGGCCTTGCTAGTTGTGGTCCACCATATTTACTCTTTTTCTGAACCGTTACAAATTCCAGGTAAAGCCCGTGTGAGTTAATTATTAAGTGTGAGGAGCATTTTGCACATCATGTACTTGGCTTACTTGAGGACCCCTCTCTATTCAACCTAAATGTTAAGCTTCTGGCCTTCGCTTCCCAGACATTGTACATGCCAAAACACAGCCTTTCGCAACGCGTCCCTACGCACAGATGTCTTAGCTCTCTGCTTGTTTGCCTGATGAGTGTCAGGCAAAGCTCTTCTAGACAGGGGTTCCAAGAAATGAGTAATAATATGCTTTCCAGTGCTTGGAAGTAAGTGAGGAAAACAAAATATCAAAGAAATATTGCTCACTGAATAGATAGTTCATAATGAACTGAAGCTCCTGTTTCCTTAATATTTATTTGAAGTTCTATACAGAGCATCTTTAATAGACAAGAACCCTAGAGAGGGGCTTCAAGGGGACATACACAAATTATAAGCTTTTTGTGTTATAATAAAAGAAGTGTGTTATAGATCACTATTTTCCTGCAGAACAGAATTTGATCCATAGAAAAATCAAACTGATTTAAGTGTTGATAATACAATATGACATAATGCTAACCTATCATGATAATCTATTAGCATTTTATTAAACGATTAAATTATGATATGCTAGGTACCTATATGGTGTCACAAATATACTTTTTTTCACTCAACTCCTCATAATGGCCCTCTGAGGTAGCTATTATAAGATTATATCCCTCATAATATAATATAATATAATATAATATATTATTAAAAGAAAGAAGCATAGATATGCTGCTATACATTTAACATAGAGGCTAAAACAAGAAAACCAGAAAATGAAGACTTAAAATTTCACATGCCTGGGCACATAGGTCCTTTTTTTCAGAGAGTGAGTTTTTCAGTTTCGTTATGAAGGTAAAGGCATTGTCAGCATTCTGACCATTGACATTGAGTCAGAAAAACTTATTTGAGAAGATTATTGCACTGATATTTCATCAACTACAAGTTAAAGGCTTCCAAATTCAGTGACCTACTTTCTTATCCTGCCTTCGTCTATATAATGTTTTGACTACGCTGCAGCTTTCCATAATGTGTTATTGATTTTTATCTCAGTCTTATTTCTATTGGCAGGTTGTTTTAACAGAAAAAGAAAAGGTAGAACGAGTAGGTTATAAACTGGGACTGTACATTGATAGTGCACCGTCAGCATTTTCTGCGCTCCTCTGAAGTAGGCCTACAAATACTGGGAGCTCCAACTCTCTGGCTGTAATAAAACTTTCTATATTTGGGTGTGATTTATCTCACGAGTTGGTTTGAGGTATCTACAGTGTAATCAATTAATTAATCTCCAGCCCCACTGCTGGCATCCCACATTCTCTGATAAACCATATTTAATGGGGGACATCTTGCTGACGAAAAGTTTTGCTCCTACTTAACACCCCACACATTTTATGAATTCTCAGGACTGGAACTTCTGTGTGACATTGCCTTGAATGATTTCCATCAAAACAAATTGGTTCCCAACAGACAGAACTGAACAGCTCTGTAAACTGTCTTTTTGCTTGGTATCAATACTTTTTTCGGCCCATTGTCATTTAACTTAAATGCCTTTGATCTTCTTGATATGATGTTGGGCTCCTATTACTTCCAGCTTCAAGAGCACAGGAACAAGGCTGTGATTTTGAGCACCGCATTGCAGAGAGATGGACCCTGCTAGCTGGATACCCAAAGAAGAAGTGCTCTTGACGGCATCCTTTTTCTGGAGCATTTTTCTGTCTGTGCCAAGGATTATGCTTGTTATTACATCTCTCAGAGTGATTGAAGAAGGCTTTTATCCTTTTCCCTGATGTGCTGCTTGATATTCTGAGTGCTGACCATGCTGTCCAAAGTGTCTTCAATCTATTAATTTCATTGACCCCCCAAAAGGCGATCATGCTCATAGAAAGATTACATTATATGCCAAGAGAACACCCTTCTTAAAAAAAAAAAAAAGCAAATAACAGATCCAGTCGCAGATACCTTATTCAGGTTTCACATTTATTCCATTTTAGTCACTAGCAGTGGTAATGTGGAAAGGCCACCTGCTACTAATTAAAAAAAAATTTACAGTTGTTGTTCAGTTACAGTTGTCCCCATTTTTCCCCCATTGCCCTCCCCCACCCTGCTCCCCACCTCCGCCACATTCAGTGCCATCCCATGGGTCCTTTATGCATGCTCCTTGACTTCACCCTTCCCCTTTTTTCCCTCCTTATCCCCCTCCTCCCTCCCCTCTGGTCATTGTCAGTTTGTTCTTTATTTCCATGTCTCTGGTTCTATTTTGCTCACTTGTTTGTTTTGTTGATTAAGTTCCATTTATAGGTGAGATCATATGGTATCTGTCTTTTACCGCCTGGCTTACTTCACTTAGCATAATGCTCTCTAGTTCCATCCATGCTGTATTGAAGGGTAGGAGCTCTTTCTTTCTTTCTGCTACATAGTATTCCACTGTGTAAAGGTACCACAGGATTTTGATCCACCCATTTACTCATGGGCACTTAGGCTGTTTGCAGTGCTTGGCTATTGTAAATAATGCTGATAGGAACCTTGGGGTGCATAGGTTCTTTTGAATTGGTGATTCTTAGGGTATAATCCCAGCAATGGAATTGCTGGGTCAAAATGCAGTTCGACATGCATAAAGAACCCATCAACAAAGCCAAATGGTGGAAGGATTGAGGGTGGGAGGTGGGGGTGGGTGGGGCTGGGGTAAGTGGTGTTGGGAAAATGTTGACAAAAACAAACAAAAACCAAAATGGTCAGGGGGAGGCTGGGAGTAGTGTGGGAAATTAAGAAGCCAAAGAACTAGTGTGTGCAACCCGTGGGCATGGACTAAGAGGTGTGGGGATGATGAGATGGGGTGCAGGGCGGAGGGGGGACTAAAATGGGACAACTGTAATAGCATACTCAATAAAATATACCAAAAAAAAAAAAAAAAGGCAGGCAAGGGGTATTTAGGAGAAAGAGAAAGGGAATTTCTCCCCTTTACATGAATAGAAGGAAGGAATTTCTACAGATGCAGATAAACTAACATAGTGTAACAGCGCCCTCCCAAAGGGGGATTTGTAATGGTGTCCGGAATGTGGGTTGTCCAGGAAAATATAGGATATTCTCCCTCCCCGACCCCGAGGTGGGGCACCAAGGCGAAGGGAGACAGGGAGCCAGCGCCTGCCTGGGTTACTCTCCATGTCAATCACAGGCCAGCTTCAGACTGCTGAGGGCAAGGCCCTAGAGAGTCGTTTTGCATGTCAGTGGCAGCCAGGTAGCTTCCTGCCTGATAGGCGAGGATGGCTATTTTGCATATCAGCAGGGCTCCCCGGGAAGATTTGTACAACTTTAGCCCAGGAGGTTGACTGGGAAGGAACTCCCCGAGCTAGGCCTGTGCCTGACGGCTGAGAGGTGGCTCTCCCCACGCCAAGGGGGAACAATGTGAAGACCGTGCTGGAAGGAGAGGGGAGAAAGGACTCTTGCTGGTGGGCCGTGAGAAGGTGCCCCTTGGGTTCGGGTTAAGGACTGGAGGTCGCGGCGACACAGCTGATGGTGCTGGGAGCCGGCAGAGGCCCGCCTCGCCGAGCTCCCGACTTCTGTTCCTTTCCCCCTGAAGGACGGCGCCCCTGCCTGGCCTGACTGGCCTGGCGGCCTGACCGGACAAAAGAGGGGAACGGCGGGACCGTGTGTGCTGGTGGGCGTTTTAAAGGGATGTTGAGGTTTAATGGCGACATGTAGCCATTATTCAAAGTCCTGTTATTTTAAATAACTTTTAAATAAATAATTCCTTTCCTTTTCACCAAAAAAGAAAAGGCAGCTCCATTTAAGTGTTTTGAGGACATTCCAAACCATTTTCCACAGTGGCTGCACCAGTCTGCATTCCCACCAACAGCGTACTAGGGTCCCCTTTCCTCCATATCCTTGCCAGCACGAGTGGTTTTGTTGATTTGTTTGTGACGGCCATTCTGACTGGTGTGATAGAGAAGGAATGGGGTTTCTTTTCACTTCAGCTCCACCCGCATGCCTGTTCCCTAGACTCCCTCGTCTCAGATCTTCTCATTTTGTTCATTCCAGGCCCCAGACCAACCTTTCAGGCTGTTTGCTGCTGGGTTTGTGTGTATTCCTACCCTGGGCCATTCTCTTTCCACACAAAGTGGTGCTAGCAAATAAAAATAATAAACAGTAAAAACATAAAAATATGTTGTGCAACTCTATGTATAAGTTTAAAATATTGGTTGAAATAGATAATTCTCATTCTCTCAAAAATATGTGTGTATATTAAGGTGTCACTCAGAAGAAGTAGCAAATGGAAAGATCAATAACTACGGATGCCACTGAAAAAGTTGAGAGGAAATTACCTCCAACATTGTCACTGAAGGCCTAGGGATTATAAAATTGAGCTTCTTCAAACTTTTAAGAATCAGATAATTCTCAGGGTTTAAGACTTTTTTTTTGTAAATTTAGAAAAAGTGCTCTTTATGCAGTTTGTAGTCTTTGGGATAATATTGATTGGCATTTCTTTTTTTGTTTGTTTATGCTATTACAGTTGTCCCAATTTTTCCCCCGTTTGCCCCCCTTGACCTGGCCTGTCCTCAACCCCACTTCCATAGTCATTCCTCACACCATAGTCTATGTCCATGGGTCCTTCATATATGTTCTCTGACTAATTTCTTTACCTCCTTTCAAGCAGTCCCCCCTCCCTCCTACTTTCTTATAGCTAGCTGTCAGTCTATTCCACGATTCTATGCACCTGGTTCTATTTTGCTCATTAGTTTATTTTGTTCATTAGATTCCTCTTCTAGGTGAGATCATATGGTATTTATCTTTCACAGACTGGATTATTTCACTTGGCATAATAGTCTCTAGCTCCATCCATGCTGTCACAAAAGGCAGGAGTCCCTCCTTTTTTCCTGCTGTGTAGTATTCTACTACTATTGCCCATGCCTTCTTCAGGGTTAGCGAATGGGGTTTGGGCCTAGGAGAGAACTTACAGTCTGAGGTTGGAATGGCTGAGGGATGAGCAGGCAGAGGCGGTTCCCACAAATTCTGTAAATGCCAAGTACTAACTGCTTAGATAAGATGGGTAGGACCATCTTCAGATCCATTCACCTTTCAGTCTTTGAGTCTCTCATCACCCTCTGTGCATATCCAGTTTCCTGGATGTATCCATTCCTTGATTATCCATTTTATGGCTGAGTCAGTTGCTAGAGGTGAACTTGAGGGTAGAAAAGGAGCCTCATTCTTTACATCACTGTGCTTTTACAGTGCCTGCCAGAGATAAGTCCTCAATACATGTTCATTGAGTGAATGAACAGACGGGTGAGTGAATGAATAAGTAAGTAAACAGAAAGGGACTCAATTTGTTTTCTGAAACTAGCAGAAGCCTTGATTTTAAAATAGAATAAAAAAGAAAGCAGTAGACTTAGATCATTTATGAATATGTATGCAGAATCCCAAATGAAATTCTAGCAAACCAAATCCAACAATACATTGAAAGAATCTTCCAGTATTACCAAGGAGGGTTTATCCTGAAACCACAAGGAGAGTTTTCTATTAAGAAAACTATTGCTGGCGGCATGGAAATGTAAAGTGTTACAGTCATTTTGGAAAGCAATCTAGCAATATCTATTGAAGTTTAAAAAGATCTGTATCTTTTGAGCCAATACGCCACTCCTGGGAATCCATTCCAACAGAAGTAAAAGCACAAGTAAAAGAAGTAAAAGGACATATGTACAAAAATGTTTATTGCAGCATGGTTCAGAGTGGCAAAAAAGTGGAAACAAAGTTAATGCCCATCAGAGGGGTAGGGCTGAGAATACCCATGCTGTAGGTTATTAGAGCTACTCCACATGGTTTCCACAAAGTATTATTCAGTGATAAAAAGCAAGGTGCATAAAACTATTACTGCATATGAGAAGATCCCATCTTGCATGAAAAGAAATAAAAAATAAAAACAAAACAAAGGAAAACAAAAAAATTCCTGCATCTGTATATGTGTTAGTTGAATAGCTGTGAATGATATTACTTCTTTGACTTCAGTTTCCTCATTTGTAAAATTGGGGTGATGATAGCGTCTATCTTGTATGTTTTTTTGTGAAGATTAAATGAGTTAAAACACGTATAAAATGCCTGGTACATAGAAAGTACCTAAGAAACATTAGCTATTGTTATGATAATGATGTTACTCGACCTGAATAGAACATGCAGAATTCAAAGTAAAATGTGGAAGAACACACACTAGATTGTTAACTTGGTTACTTTACGTATTACTGATAAGGCTGATATGGGCTGAAGGCACAAGGGAGGTCCAAACAAATAGGAATGTTAGTTTCACATGTGTACATTTATTTTAAATTATGGCATGTGGAATTAGGCACAAAAAGGTACAATTAATTGTAGAAGGAATGCAAGTATATCAAATCAATAGACCCAATAAGAAAAAATGCGACGAGATAATATATGCTGAAAAGCCACTCTCTAAAATTTAACCCCATCTCTCCTTAATTACAAGTCCAAGAAAACTTTGAAAGGTATTTATTTAAAGGTATAAAGGATAAGTACATTAAATACCAGCCATTACCGACTCTAAAGGAAAAACATTACAACAGGGTTTCTCCAAGTGTATTTTCTAGAATACTCATTTCACAAGTGAAATAAAAAAAATTCTGCACTGCAGTGATTTGGGAACATGTTGCCCACAGGTAGCCCACTTCTGAGTCAATAAATATCAGCATTGCAAAATCTAAGTACTTTTTCGGCTTTTAGGTTTAGGTAAAATGCCTCTTTTTCAGGGGAACCTTCCCTTGGCCATGTTATGTCGAAAACATTTCCTTGCTTTCACTCTCTGTCACACTGCTCTGTTTATTTTCTCCCATTGTGCCCAATAATGAAGTGAACTGCACTGAAATGCAGTGACATCTTTAGGATTTTCTCCGTATGTGTTCTAATTCTCTGTGTTGTTTAGACCAGAGTTCCATTGATTGAATCAGTCTTCCTCACTAACATTTTACTACTTAAGAAATTTTTGAAGAAGTTTGTCCATAAAAACATAAGTTTCTGTGGACGTCGCAGCTGAGAGTCACAATCGTAATTCCTACTGTGTGGGTTGCTCGCTGAGGGGCACTGGCTCTCCGTGGAAACTCGTGCCTTGGTTTTCCGTCCTTTCAAAAGGAGGCAGTCATGCTTGAATCTCATTTTTCCTAGAAGTGTTTTGTGCACAATAGAACACATTTTTATAAAGTCATTTGAGTTTCCCCGATGGAGCGAGATTACTTTGGCAAGACAGTGTTATGATTGCTGTCAGTGTTCAAAGGCCACTTTTCTTCTTTGTGTTTAACTTTATGAGGATGCATGTGTGGCCAAACAGGTAAGTTATCTCTCATCTTTCTAAGTGCTCTGTGTTAAGATCTGTTTAAACCTGTGCCTTTTTTTGCTTTCTTTTTTTGGTAGTTGGAGTGGTCAGGAGAGGTTTTCAGAACTGAAAGAATTCCTTTATTCCCCCCCCCTCTTGTAATCACAAAATAACTGTGCTAAGCCTTCATGCTTGAACAGAACTCTGGAGCAGATAAAATGTATGTTTGCCCCTAATCAGCTGGGCTGAAATTCTGCGTTGTATCTCAGTGATTATAGCCACAGCCAGGTTTGCTGATTGCTGGCATTTCTACCAGCTACCCTACCGTCAAAATCTCTGTGTGTCCTGACCTGACAATCACAGACGGGCTGTTCAACCATCTTCACACACTTTCTCCTCCAGGTCCTCATGAACATGGAAGACATAAAAGTCCGTGAAATGCAGATTTTTGACCACAAAAAGAAAATCGCTGAATCAGAGACTAAATTAAAACAGCAACAGAACCTGTATGAAGCTGTGAGGTCAGACAGGAACCTGTATAGCAAAAATCTGGTTGAAGCTCAGGTAAAGAATCCACATATTTCTCTACTTTTCGATTCCTTCTCATCTTGGCTTTGAAGCAATTTCTGTTATCCTAACGGCAGAATTTAGAATAGATCAAGAAAATAATTTCAGGCAACTTATTTATGCAGAACTCTCATATTGTTTGAAATGGAAATGATGTAACTTGATAGGATGGGAGGATCATTGTCCTGCTTTTAATTATTATGTAGAATTGTCATTCTCCTATTTCTAATTTTTAAAACTGCTGATAGCTACTGTGAGTCAGAGGGGAGCAGCTTACTCTCGTCATTTAATTGCAGAGCTTTGCTTTTAATCCTTTAGTGATAATGTTTGTGTGGTTCCGATTCCTTTCTTGTAAAACTAGGAATAAAGGGGGGTGTGTGTGTGTGTGTCATATTCCTCATGCAGACTTTGTATATATCTCATAAGAATATTTTGAGAGTTCATGCTATAAAGTGCCTTGAGGTTGATGGCACAATATACCATATTTTGCCATGTATAACTGGGCATTTTTTTGCCCACGTTTTTGAGGGGAAAATAAGGATGCACATTATACATGGATAGTACTAATTCCGTAGCTATATAAACGTTTTTAATGCTTTTATATATCCTTAATGTGTTAAAAGCGTAACTCTAGGAACCAATAACTGTATCTGTAGGCAAAACAATACCCTGGAATATGATGATCAGTTTTATATATAAAAAAGTTGAATTAAAAAATTAAAGCCAAAGATTTTTTTTCTGAAAGCTTGGGCCGAAAACAGGGTTGCTCATTGTACATGGCAAATATACTACGAAGGGACAGCCCGGCCGCAACTAGGCAGGAGGCCGTCGTTCTGAGAGAACCTCCCTCAGAAGTTCTTGAATGTATATCGAACTTCCACAGCAATAGTGGTATCTATTTAATTCACTTTCAAACATTTCTCCTTTCATTTTGTTAGGATGAAATCACGAAAATGAAGAGAAAATTAACGATTATGATCCATCAGGTAGATCAGCTGAAAGAAGAAATCTCTGTCAAAGAGTCCGCACTTGCAAAACTACATCTGGAACAGCAGCGGATAGAGAAGGAGAAGGAGACATTGAAGGTACAGGTCTTGTGATAAAAATGTATCTATCCAACCCACTGAGGCAGGCTCTGCACTCACTGAATGCAAAAGGAGCGGGGAGAACAACCGAGGCAGGAAGATGAGCTCTACCATCTCTAGGTCAGGCTACCTTACAGGGCGTTGCTCCCAGGTAAACAGGGGAGGAAGCCCATCTCAGAGATGCACAAGCACCCGGTTCACCTATGCTGGCTTTCATCACATCAGCAGAAGAGAATCCAGCAGGTCAGCAATGCCCAAGGGTTCCCGGGGCATGCAGGCTTTCTTCTACCTGTTTACATTCAGTGTCCAGCTCCTATGCTCAGATGCAACCCTCCCATACTCCTCCCTGGGCCCTCTATAAGGAATTGCTGGCAAGACCCTTTGTCCCAATGCTCCTAATTATTGTTTACTTCACACGTGCATGGCTTTTCTTCCTGCAATATCATTACCTACTAGGCTTCAAGCTCTGTCCTCACTTGGTTTGCCCACAACCAGGTTCCTTCACAGTTCACCTTACCTCCTTGGGTCTAAGAACTTTGCAGCAACTCTTCCGGGGAATCACCGCTGACTTTATATATATATGTAAGTCAGAGGTGAGATATATATAGGTGATATATCTATATGTCTGCTAATATAGACTATTTCCAAAAATACATAACAAATAATTATACCATTTCAAATCCTTGAACCAAATATGCTTTATTATACGCATTCACTAAACCTAATGTATTTTCCTTTTCCTATCCAATCCAAAAGATCTCCCTCCTAATCCATTTGACCAAAGAATTTAAAAAGGAACTTTTAAGAGGATGATGCCATTTTTATTTTGAAAATATATATGCAGAATACTTGTGGATGCTTATTAACCACTTGCAGGAACTATCTCTAACAAACGAAAGACTAAATACCTTGGTTTCTGCACAGACTAGCTTTCAAAGACAGGAACTATCTTGAAAATGTGTGTCTTGTGTTGGACAGATTTAATATCACATATCCTTGATTCCAAATTGCCATGGATTAAAATGTGCACTCTCAAAATGGGTTTTGTCAACTAACGATAGGTCTTCATGAAACTACAGCTACTGCATTAAATTAAATCCAGGCACACTTGGTTTGAGAAAGATTAAAATGTAACCAAGTTACCTTTACAAAAAAATATGGTAATTGATAAATTTACCTGTCCGAGAACTTCATCTCCCAGTTCCTGCTTATGATAGAAAAAGGTTAGAAAATTCTGCATTAAAATTTATTTACATATAAAGAAACATGAATACATTTTCTAAAATTTTAAAGTATCCTGCATCTTTGCCCTTATTCTGCGTGTTCAAATTCACAATTTTATAGAAGACAGCTTGTTCCACCCTGGCCCCTGCATTGGAAATGGATTCATTTATCAGTGAATTATTTAAAAGAATCTTATTATAAATACTGCTTTACCCATGGGCCTCAGGGACCCATGTTAGCAAGGGTTCAGTATAACTTGGCCGGGTACACCAACTCTTTCCTTTTACAAGATGACAGTGATCATCATCTCTTACTTTCCCAATTAATGCTCTATTCGAAAGATTAATTATTACCATGTAATGAGGTTCAAGGTGGAGCTAACTGCTTTCTACGAATCCTACTTTAGAATAAGCAATGCCCTATGCCAAAGAACAATTATTCCTAATTCTTTAGAGTTTGACTCCAGTTAACGTTTGTTTCATTCACACATTCCATCACCAGGTATCTACACATATAGCTCCAGAGAAGCATCATAATAAAACAAAATAAAAGGCAATAGGGCCCTGTTTTTCTGCCCTGGTCCAGCAGAGCTGGTGCGCATGAAAGATGATTAAAAGCTTCTGCTCCAGAGAGCCTGCTCTGAATGGGGGATCCTAGGTCTGGGTCGCTTTGAGTCATCAGTTATAGGAAGGTGATTGCTTCGGACTTACTATGAAACTATGATACCTTTTCCCCCAGCATTTCCCATTAAGGTAAAAATGAGTAAAGTAAAAAGGATGCCAGCTTGATTTATTATTTGGGGTTATCCAAGGGTGACTTGCAGTGGTGCTTTGACTGGGTAATTTTGGCCTATTATTAAGCCCAGTTGACATTCTGCAGGGAAATATGACAGCTCAAATGTTGAGTTTGAACCTCGTGACTTTGTTAGCCTCAAATTTGAGTCATGTTCCACACAGTTCTCTGGATTTCTTGCATCTGAAATTCACAAACCAAAACCCTGGAAGAAAGAGCATATTTTCTAGTAACTTTGCTCCAAGAGACATTTAACTTATTATTGTGAGTTCTACCAAGCTCTGTGGGTACATAACCCTCTCGCCTGCTTGGTAGACTGGGAGGTGCCTTTGACAGGATAACCCAATCTATTACTTCTCCAGGCCAACAGACAAACAATTGTCTATACTAGGCCATTCCCATTCTCATTTATCCCCCTCAAAAGAAAAATACTTGCTCCTTTCATGTTTCTTTTCCCTTTTCAGTTGCTACCAGGCTCTACCAACTCCCCAGGATTCTAGCCACTGTCACCACATTATGGTTATGACAACATGTCAGTAGTTCTCTGTAGGCATGGCTGTACCTGCGTTTGTCTGCCCGTTCTGTTCCAGTCTTGTTTCATTAGCACTGAAGGAGCCATCTCATTGGAGAGTCTGCCTTCTGGTCCTAAGAAGCCCCTGATTCTGTCTCAGCACCTCCCCATCATCCCACGTCAATCTGACAGCACTTTGATTCTTGGTGCATAACTCAGTGGCAAATTCTCTGTGTCCAGAGCTGAGCATCCCATTAGTGGCTAGCTTTAGGGCACCACATCCTTTTACTTAGCGGACCCTGGAGTGACATAGATGGGGACTGTCACAAAGAGAGAGAGAGAAAGCCTAATTATTCTCATGGCTAGAAGGCTTCATGTGGTCCTCTTTGCTTTGTTGTATGTAAACAGGTGGTTTCTGTGAAACCCAGTGAATGTTGGGATCATGTATGAATGGGTGCAACTCCCACAGGTGTTGTTCTAGAGATACGATTTATGCCTGTAACCAAATTAGATGATAACTATTTCATAAACCCCTACCGCAGAATGGTCTAATTATGGAGGCGGTGACTAAAAGTGTGTCCAGCCATCGTGTTACAACTTCACCAGAAACACTTTGGAAAATGCCGATACCTTGTGCTCCACCTAGAACGTTGCTTGATGGGTGTTCGGGTGCAGTGCAATTGTTACTGTCTTTTTCTGGGCGAGACAGCTGAGATTTATAGCTGCTAAATGCATTAGACCCAAGGTATTTTGTTGATGTTAACATTTGCTGCCAATGCCTAATGCCACATTTTGTTTACAGCCCATAAATTTGTGACATAAGGAGACCATTCAGAATTTTGATATATTATGAGAAAAAAAACCCACCCAGTAATGCCAGACGCACGGATGGTTTTACATTCTAGACAGATAGTTTTACACACCGTTGATTGCATTTTAATATAACAGGGGTTTCATTTTGTTTTGCTGATGGATTCTGATCAGCTTTTGGCACTCAGGAACAGGGAAGTGAACGCTGAACATCTGGGAAAATAAAAGTTTTATTAAAGAAAGCATGAGCCAAGCAGGTATTTTATTGCTGTCTTCACTGTTACCTTAAACGATTGTGGAAATAGAAAGGCTGATTCTTCAATCGCTTTCCTAATAGGCAATCCCCCAAAGTGGTAAATACTAGACCAGATCTTTTCTCGGTAAGTATTTCCTTTTGCTTATTCCTAGACCAAAATATATTTCATGAATGAACAAACAAAATGTCATAAGAGAAGCCCTTGGTTTTATAGTAGCTGACTGCATTTAGTTTGTGATATCACACATTACTAGGTGTGTAGTACCTTCTACTGCTTGGCTAAGTTTGAGGTATGGAGTTAATAACTCTTGGTCTTCGTGGATTAGAGGCAGGCCTCAAAGAGACTGGCGCTGGCTCACAGGCACTTGCAAATATGGGGGGTTTTAGCATCCTAGTGATGTTTCTGGGTGGGTGAGGGTAGGGCAGGGGTTCCCAATACTTCCTGGAAGGAAAAAATTATTACTTTTTCACTGTCCTTTGCTGATCTGCAAGCCGTTGAAAAGCTGAAACCTTGATATTATCTTGTCACCTCCGTTGCGATTCCTCGCATGGGTGAGAGCAGAGCCCTCCTCCCATTTGTTCTTCTTGTGCTCACATGGTGTGTGATGCCACCTGTCTTTCCAATCTGGGCGTGGACCCTCTAAAGACATAGCCTTCTTTAATATGGATACCTCTGTGGCTCGCTGCTGCCCACAGTCTGCAGTGTTCGGTCGCCCCAGCCCTTTCCAGGCTGGCTCAACTCTTTTATCAGCCTTACCTCCTGCTGTTTTTTACCTAACAGTCTCATCCAGCCACAGGGGATGCTTTGCTGACTGGTGAAGGAACCGGGTACTTTCTAGTTTGCATGGGCTTTTGTTCTGACAGACCTGACTGTTGACTACTCTCTCCATAAAACATACCTGTCCCCTTTCAGAATATTTGTCAACTGCCAAGGCCCTGACTGACTCTTCCATCTAAACACCAGGCAGAAACAGGAACTTGTTCCTGTGTATTTGTATGTCCTTTTTCACACCGTACATAGCATTCCCCCCCTGTAGTGTGGTTGGCTATATCTCCAGTGGTCGGAGAATCCCTCACGTCTCACTCATCTTTTGTATTTGACTTGGAACTATTGTGCGATGATAGCTTCAAAATCAAAAGAACTAGGCTGGAACCTCAACTCTGTTACTTACCAGTTGTGTGACTTTTGGTGAATTAATTTGCTTTTCTTTGTCTCTGTAATTGCATTTGTAAAATGCGGGTAAGAGTAGCTATGCAAAATACCCAATACAATGCCCAGGATATTGTAGGTTACAAATATACTTGTGGAAATGAAACTAATGTATTATTTGATGAGAGCAATTTTCCTTCCGAAACTTAACAGACCATAGCATCCTTTCTCCATCGTTCTTAGATCTTTCTAACCTCAAGAGCTTCATGATCCAACCTCTCCCAGGAAGTTTCCCTGATAACCCCAGTCCTCTGATCTCCTGTAACATCAACTCAATGTCTTTGTGACAATAAAGATATGGAAACATTGTTGCCTGAACTTGTTAATATTTGCATAATACTTGTATATCTTATCTTCTCATCTATATTGGAAGCACCTTAGCAGTAGGATCTATATATCTTTTTATACCATGACATCTCTTCTGTTCCACCAAGATGTTTTGTAAGATAGACAATTGGCTGTTATCTTTACTAATTTAATTTTTGCTCAAAATGGGCATTATCTCTGTAATTGATGTGCTGGTAGTATGAGGACCATTATAGGAGCTGGTACACACAACGACCCCCCGCCCCCTCCTTGCTCACCCCCCATTTTCGCCTGCGCTACTCTTTGTGACGTCTCCTCATATTTAGCTGGCAAGAGAAGCGCTGCTGAATACCAATGAAGCCCTGCTGCACATACACAGAAAAATGATGGAAACCCCCCAAGGGCCCAGCCCACGGAATAAACATGATCACTGTAATGTGCATTGCTGTTCTTCATAGGCGGTGTGTAGGCATGTGTGTGTGCAGCTTGTTTTGCTTGTGAACGTGATCAAACCATGTTAAACCAAACACCAGAGGAAAGTGTGAGAAGCCCACTGTGCGTCTAACGCTGGGCCCTGCAGTCCTAGTTTGTGTTGTTACAGAGTGAAATTTGTCCGTATCTTTCATTTCTTGTCAGGCTGAGCTGCAAAAGCTGAGACAACAAGCTCTGGAGACCAAACACTTCATTGAAAATCAGGAAGCTGAAGAGAGAAAACTCTTACGAATTATTGCTGAGGCTGATGGGGAGAGGCTGAGACATAAGAAGGAATTAGACCAGGTAGGAACATTTTCTCACTGGGCCTGGGGCTCGTGAGCTAACACAACTGTTTGATTCAACGCGTCACGAATCCTCTTTCTTCTCTAAGCTTTTCCATTCAGTTTATTGGGAGAACAGCAGCAAAGGCTCATCTTCTGTTGATTAATCGTGAAATATTTATTTACTTATTTAAGTCATATCTATGAGCCCTTACTGCGTGTCAGTCACTCCTCTAGGCACCAGGGATACATTGACCAACAAGAACATAAGATCCTGTCCTCAGGGAGCTTACCTTCTAGGATAATAGAATTGCTCGCATATAATTGCAATGAATAGTTACATAATTTGGAGGTTAGGAATGTATATGCTTTTCAGAGATCTGGCAGGTTAAAAAAAGAAGTGGCCAGCGTAAGACAGTAAGGAGTGGTGGAACTTGGCAAGAGTTAGCCCACCATAAGTCATTTAAATTTAAGCATTCGTAACCCAGTGGGTTGGAAAAAAAAACAATTAAATGTCTATGGGCCAAGGATTATTGGATTATTATAACTACAGATTATTTGTTGTATTGTTTCTCTCCTTTTAAAAAAAAATGAAAAATAGAGACATTTATTGAAGATGATATAAGATACAAAAAACATTGTGCATAGGACAATGACACCTCAGTCCCTTTCAAAGTAGGCACCTCTGGACTTCACGCAGTTCTCCCAGTCACCATCAGCTGCTCCGTCGTATTTTCCTGAATCTCATCGATGGTCTGAAATCCCTTCCCTTTCAAAGGTTGCAAACCCTCATGAAAGGACTGCAGAATTGATTGTCTAGCTAGTTGTTTCCAGTAGCCCCCACCCTGCCCCTTGGTGCCTAGCACATGTGGGCATTGGCTAGATATTCATCAGCTGAGTGAATGCTGCTGCCATCATGGAAAGCGAGACCTTTTGTCCCCTGGTGGCCATGTCCCTCCCTACCTTTCTAGGTCATCGGCGAGAGAGACATCCTCGGGTCGCAGCTTATTCGGCGCAATGACGAGCTGGCCTTGCTCTATGAGAAGATCAAGATCCAGCAGTCCATACTGAATAAAGGCGAGAGCCAGTACAACCAGAGGGTGGAGGACATGAGAATCCTCAAGCTGGAGATCAAGAAGCTTCGCCGGGAGAAGGGGATTCTTGCCAAGAGTGTGGCTAATGTCAACGACCTCAGGTAATGGGAGGCCCTCGGAGCCGAGCCACAGCAGCTTGCGGGGGTTCCTGCAATGGCCTTGTGTTCCTGTTGTCGATCACTGAGGTCTTTATCAAGTTGTATAAAATAATTTTTTATATGTTGAAATGATTAGCAAATAATAACTTTTCCATTATTCAGAATCTACATTTTGCCCTTTCTATGTCACAAAAAATGAATTAGTTCATTTTCAGGGGAAAATAAGGGAGTGCAAAAAGATTTTTTAAAAAACCTTTTATTCTGGATTAAAAAAAAAGAAATTTCAAGTCAAATTGCAAAAATAAACTAGTTATAATTCAGAAAAAAAGTTCCCCCAATGAACTCTTTAGACTTTCTTTAATAAGGCAGTACACAAGACATGGAACATCAATATTTAAATTTAATCCTGGTAACATTTGCACATTTTTTCTTGGAATTATATACAGAATAAAAAGGGGGAAATTTAATTTTATCACTATTTGAAAACTCTGTTTCCTTAGAAGGCAGCCAAATTTTATATCTCACTCTTGATTTATCTTCTGCAGCTTTCACTTTAGCTTAGTGTGCCTTCTTCTTGCTTTAAATCTTACAGTATACAAGATGTACTTTCCCTTTGGGAAAACATCACCATGTTTTATATAGGCAATTGCAGGAACCAAATAAGAGGCTTGGTGTTTTCTTAGTAACTATCTTTATTCCCCACTGGCTTGTAGATGAACAGTATCTTTGACAACCTTGGGACAAGGACACAGTTTGGATTGCCTTCTTAAATTAATCAAATTAGAAAATCATTTTGATATTTAGATGCAGTGAATATATCCTCAGGAATATCAAGGGAAGTTGCCACTACGAAGGATGGATCAATACTATTTTTTCTAAGAGTTACTCGTATTTCAGATGATGAAAGTAATACAAATTCACTGTAGAAAATGTGAGAAATGAAGAAAAAAATACAAAGAAGGGATTAGAAAAATTACTTATAAATTTACTACCCAGAGATACATACCATCATTGGCATATTGGAGACAAATAGATTCATTCTTAAGTAGCTGTTGAATGATCTCTGAGACCATTACTAAACTTGCCAGCCATGAGTTATTTTTATTACTTACACAAAGGACCAGATCTTACCCATTCCTAGTCAACATTGCTGGTTTGTTGATAATAGAGTTTATTTTTCTTTTCAATGGGAAAACAACCTAATAAAGATATCAGAGGCAAGCAGGCATGAATTCCAATGTCAACCTTGCTACCTACAAGCTGTGTGACCTTGGGAAAATCACTTAACTTCTCTGAGCTTTAGATTTGTGGTTAAAATTAAACATGAAAACAAACATAATGTACCTCCCACAGGGTCTAGTACAAGATAAGCCGGCAGTCACAGTAGTTAATACTCTTGCCCTCCTCTTCTGATGACACTCTAGAAAACGGATGTGTTAAAAATATGCTCTTAATTCTAAGCAGCTTGTTCTGAGCTCCCTGTTGAGTGAACATCATGCAGTTAATTCTAATGGTTTGTCTTACTAATGAGGGGAAGTTGTATGATTGGTTTAAATGAAGCAATTAAGCAAAAGAGATGGTTTAGTATTGGTAATCTGCATACTCACAGCAAATGAGGACAGATAATAATCCCTTATTGCCCATCCTTATTGCCCCATCAATGCCAGCGCTTGACTCTTCTCTGCCCCCTAACAGAGCGTCTTGTCCTATAGCGTGGCAGCCAGCTCATGGGGCACTATGGATGGTTGTAGCACATTGCCTACGAATTAGAGATTCCTGCAGATTTTAGAAGTATATTTGATCCAGAGCTAGTCCTTCAGGACTTTTTCAGCCATCTGTGTAGTTGTGGAATATCAGATAACATATCACTCCTAATTTGGTGTTTCTCAGTGCTGGTGGCACATTAGAAATTACCATTAGGACTTAAAAACCTACAAAATCCAAACCACATGTGAGACTGATTGTGGCAGAATCTCTCTGGGGATAAGGGCCAGGCAAAAGCATGTTGTCAAAGCTCCCCAGGTGATTCCAATGGGCAGTTAGGGTAGCTGATGATATACCGGCCCAATTGCTGTCAGATTATCACCTGAGCCTTAATAGCTTGCAGTCAGGTGCCATACTTTGTGGTGGAATGTAGTAGGTTCTCATGCTGCTACTGTAGAGCCATTTAGAAACATTAAAAAGTATATTGAAAGTCTTGTAATTCCCCTCCTCTGTTTTTTTCATATGCTTCTAAATTCCCTGGGTATCCAGAGTCATGATTCTGGAATTCTGGCACTTTTGCCCTTTCCTTCCTTCCTTCCTTCCTTCCTTCCTTCCTTCCTTCCTTCCTTCCTTCCTTCCTTCCTTCCTTCCTTCCTTCCTTCCTATAGCTAAGGCTGAAGTTTGAGCTCTGCAAGAATTGGTATCATGTGTGTCTGGTTTGGATTAGGAGGTTGGTCTCAGTGTTCACAGAAGTCTCCTTAATTCCAACTTTTTATATAAGATGTTAGTGTGTATGTAAAACCACTTAAAGATACGATATTCAAATGGGTGGAGAATTCCTTTGCAAAAGGAAGTGTGTCTTATTCAGGCAGGAGCTTTGTCACATGCAAAGAGAATTTCTGAAGGAGAGGACGCGATGCCGAGCCCTGGAGGAGGAACTGCAGAACCCCATGAACGTACACAGATGGAGGAAGCTCGAGGTAACCTCCGGCAGAGCCTTCCTCTCACCCCCAAACCTCTTCTTCTACCCCACATGGCTTCATACCTAAAGCACAATGAGAAATATGGTTTTAATCAATGCTATGCAAATTGTTCCCTGGAATGTCAGGTTGGATCAAATATAAACTGAGTTTCCAGAACCAGATGGTTCTCTTGGGGTTTATTTAAAAGGCCTTGGACAGAATCCTTTCTGCCTAAAGAAGACCTAGTGGAAACTGTGAGCTGGCCTCACCAACTGGCATTCATTTTTCTCCTTTAGGTAGTTTTTGCTCAAACAGCTACCCCTGCACCTGTCTGTTAGTCTTGGATAGTTAATTGTCTCTCATTACATTGGCCACCAGCATCTTCAACCATCTTTCAATTGACCTTTGCATCTTTTTATTTCACGCAGGAAATATGGTTTTTGTGAACTAGCCCTCTTTTCAAAGAACTAGCCCTGTGTTAGCCAAACCCTTTCTCTTAGGATCTTGGAAACACAGCCTAAGTCCCACTGGTAGGTGATGGATAATAGAGGCATACCCCGTTTTATTGCGTTTCACGGGTGTTGCTTTTTCTTTTTCTCCCCTCCCCTCCCCTCCTCTCCCCCTTTCCTTTTTCTTTTCTCTCTCTCCCTCTCTGTTTTCCTTCCTTCTTTCCTTCCTCCCTTCCTCCCTCCCTCTCTTTCTCTCTTTCTTTCTAACTGGAGGCAAGACCCTCCACCATAAAAAGATTAAGACTTGCTTGCTTTATTTGCAATACAAGCTTTATTACGGTGGTCTGGAATAGAACCTGCAATATTCCTGAGGTATGCCTATAAACCTCCTATTTTATTTGATGACTTCCTGATAGACGTTACCACCAGCAGTGCAGATAACAGTTAAAAACAACCTCTGCTTATTCCAGAGAAACGTGGCCACCTCCTCCAGTTATACCCAGCAATTTGGGTGCCAGTAGGGGCTTCAACTCAATGAACAGTGAAGATTATGAGAGTATGTGTTTTAAGAAAAAAACAGGGCAAGGGAGAAAATCAGCCAAGTAGTGTTTTCTTGTTTTTCATTTTTATTTTTTCCTTTTAATGAAGAAGGCATTAAGGATAATGCATTATAAATTATTATATAAACATGAGGCCTGAATTTTAATAACATCCAGTCTTGCCAAGATAATGTATGTGCCAAGTCTAGTCCCAGTGTGTAGATATCACTTGGCACTGCTTAGTATTTCTTAAGCAAAGTCAGAATTAATAGAATATCTTTCTCCTTATTCTTTTGGACCTTTATTTATTCCTTTTCAAATGCTAAGAATGGTGCGGTTTACTAAACTAACAATAATATGGATGTCTGGGGAAGTGGAGCTGATGATTTCAAATCCATTTACTGTCGCATTAGTTTATTCCATGTGTTTTCAAGCAGACATTTAAACTTTCCAATTGCATGTCAATTTTTATTTAAAAAATTAGAAAATAGAGATTCTGGGAAGCAGTTGAAAATATTTAGCTTCTAGATTAATTCAAAATGTCAATACAGTTCAAAGTGAAGCTTGGGCTCAAAGTCTAGAGGACAGAATATCAATTTGTAAGTGTAGATCTTGTTTGAATTGTACACAGATAGCTATTGAAGGTGCATCAGAGCATTACGGATTGATACCACCCTTTGAGAGCTAAATGCCACGGCCATGTTCTGTTGTCAGTTGTTAGCAGAAGTCCACACCCTAGAAACCTTCCCATCCTAGGCTGTAATGAATTTTCCTGTTGAGATTATCAAAGGAGAACCCTGAAGCTGAATGAATTAGGGGACCCTGTCTCATTCCCACCAAAACAGCGATGATGATAGGGGAGCCTTAGTGCTTAGTAATTAGAACCTGGCATATTGGGGCTTGAGTCCAGCTTTGGCCCTTACCCTTGCGGGGAAATAACTTAATCCTCTGAGCCTCAGTTGTCTTTTCTGTAAAAGGTGAAGATGCATGCTGTCTCATAAGGCTGTCTGTCGTGTGGCTAAAATTGGATAATGTATGAAAAGCACTTGGCATGGTATCTGGATGGTGGCAAAGAATCAGATATTCTGCATAGTAGCTATCATTATTGTTGTTGTTGTTAGTAGTATTATTTCCCTTGGTGGAATAAACATATTCACTTTTCATTTATTGGCTAGCCACAGCCAATAGATAAGACATTAGCCAAACATCAATCTGTTTTGATGATCGTCTCATCTGTTATTCATATTAGGTTGGTCAAAAAATCTGTATGGTTTTTTTCTGTAAAATAAAAAACACATTTTCATTTTCACCAATAACTTTATTGATTTGGATATTTCAAATGTGTCGGCTATCTCCTGTGTGGTATAACAGAATAACATTGATTGCTCCCAGTTCATGTCTCATTTGATCGCTATCAATTTCCACTGGTCTACCTGTCCGTGGAGCATAATCCAGCAAGAAATCTCCAGCAGAAAACTTCGCAAACCACTTTTGACACTTTTGATCAGCCACAGCACCTTTGCCCAGAAACATTGCACAAATCTTTTTGTGTGTGTGTTTCAGTTGTGTTTTTACCTTTCTTGAAATAATAAAGCATAATATGACAAAAATGTTATGTATTTTCTTCCATCTTCAATATTAAAATGGCTACAGAAAAATTCACCAATTTTGATAAGTGTTTTTTAAATGCACACTGACATGACAGCTGTCATAATACAATTTAACAAAACTGTTTCGAATGAAGTTAAAGGCAACTAAGCACTACTAGAACCATCTCACAGAAACGAACCAAACAAACTTTTTGGCCAACCCCATATTTTTGGTTCTAAATCTCTCTGTACTGGGTCTGCAGGTGCACAGTGGATTTCAGTAAAACAATAATTCTTTTGCATAGGGACCTCAGTGCTTTGAAACCGATGGTGTCTCAACTGCTTTTTTGTTCCCTTTGAACAGGCCAGTGACCCCAGTACCTATGAGCTGATAGAGAAAATTCATATCCTGCAGAAGCGTCTCATCAGCAAGACAGAAGAAGTGGTCGAGAAAGAGCTGCTCCTTCAGGTATTATTTTCATTTTCTGTGCTGACTGAACAAGCGCATTTTCTTAGCACTGCTGTCTCCAGGACTGTGTTCTTTAGCTATTTGGCAGCGTTGCATGGCCCATTTTTAACTGTAGATGGCAACAGTTACTCACACACAGAGAACAAACAACCTGATTAATTGGTCTTTTATGCTGCCATTACTGAGATTTCAAGAATTCTGGAGAGTAAGTTCAAGGCTAGAGTTACTGCATTGGGTCATGTGAGCTTCCCCCCGCCCCAGCTTCTCTACAACTCTATTCATTAGATTCTTTTAAATACTTTTCTTCATATCTTCACATAATGTGAAATGCTATGATTTTGATTTTGAAAATTAGCTTTCACATAAAGCACTACATGTCCTTTTGAAGATTTGTGGGAGTGAAATGGAAGGAAAGATTTCTTTTTGAGGGTTTTATGCGGTTAGTTACTTGGAAGCGCTCAGGAATAGCTCGTCCTTTTAGGCCTGTTATCTTTGCAAGTACCCATTGTCATCACCATTGTCACCGTGATGCCAGATATGGTGTTGGTGGCTTTACCTACCTTGTCTCAATGTCTCTTCATAGTTCAGGAAGGGTGGGTGTTGTCATCCCCAAACAATGGATGAGAAAGTTGGATCCCAGGAGTTTAATGTGGGGAAGAATGTGAACCCTGGTGTTAGATGGCCACGGTTGGAATCCTGCCTCTGCCAGTTTGCAGCTGTGTGAGGTTAACATCTTTGCACCTGAGGTTCTTAACCTGTATTATGGGATAATAATAGGTGTGAAAAGGGATGTTGCAAAGATTGAAAGAGCTTAGGGTTATGCTTGGCACATACTAAGTGCCTAAGAAATATTAGCAATTATCCTTATTGTTTCTTTTTTAAAAAATATTTGTTTATTTATTTTAGAGTGAGGGGAAGGGAGGGAGAAAGAGAGGGAGAGAAACGTGGATACAAGAGGGAAACATCGATTGGTTGCTTCTCATATGCACCCCAACTGGGGACTGAACCCGCAACCTAGGTATATGCTCCAACTGGGAATCGAGCTGGCGACCTTTTGCTTTGTGGGAGGATGCCCAAGCAACTCAGCCACAACTGTCAGGGGACAATTATCCTTATTATTTCTAATTCCAAAGCATGTAATCTTAACCATTAGGTTACCATAAGTAAGATGAAGAAATTCTGTATAGGAGCAAGAGGCATTTCTTCCTTCTCTTTACATTCTGCATTAAAACAGACATCTTTTCCTGAAGTTGGATATATGGTAAGTAGCTTTTCAGAGTATCACTGTTGAGTGGCCAACAGAGATGCTTCTCGTGTAGATGAACATGGCAGTTAAGAGGACCAACTTTAGAGTCAGATCTGGCCTTGAATCAACTCTATTTCTTTATATTTCATGACTCGAGAGACATACATAAATTCTCCGAACCTCAGTCATTCCATCTGTTAAACTGGTATAAATACTACTCGGTTTCATTATGGGAGGAAAGTACTGCCGCCAGAGTACAGGACTTAGAATTCCTGTCATGAGAATAATCGATTAGTGCGTAGGCACTGAGGTCCAGCAGCCCAGGCTGTAAGCTGTGATGCCATCATTGCCAGCCATGTGTCACATCCCCAAGGCCACGGTAAGTGGCAGAGTGGGGACTCAACTGAGGCAGCCCACTCCAGAGCCCATACTTTCTACTGATCCATCATCCTGCCTCTCCAGTTAGTATCACCTAGTTAGTTTCAAAAAGAACCATGTTTCGTGTTTTGCCAAACCTCTCTGTTGTAAGTTTGATTCATATTTCCTTGACTGCTCTAACTTTATTATTTTCTTCCTTCTATGTGCTTTGGGTTTATTCTTGTTTCTTAGGATTGATGCATGGCTTAACGTTCAAACTACCTTTCTAGTACAAGCATTTATAACTATAATATGTCCTCTAAATAATTTCTTTAGTTTCTTCCCATATGTTTTGAAATGTGGCATTTTCATTTTCATTTTGTTCTGAATATTTTCTTTTTTCAGAATTTTTTCTCTTTTGAGTAAGCCTTAAAAAATATTCACTATTTCTCCTATGGTAATTAAAACAACACAATTTTAAATTTCCAAATATGTGTACTTAAGTTATTTTTTTATTATTGATATCTCAGCTTTTTGCATTGTGGTCTGTATTATATAATTTTTGGAATTTGTTGAGACTTGCTTTGTGATCAACTAAGTGGACAGTTTTTATAATTGATACCTGTATGCTTGAAAAGGATATGTGTTCTCTAAATGTCCAAGATTCAGGAATCCGTATGATGTTCATCAGCTCAACCTTGCTAATCGTACTGTCTGAGTCTATATCTTTCTTACTTTCCTATTTTTTTGTCTTCTTATCACTGAAAAATCATTTGGAGATCTGTCTGTTTCTCTCTCTAGTTCTGCCTTTTATTTTCTCTAAGTACATTTTAGAGTATGTTCATAAGCTGAGTAAAAGGTATGTATGATTTTTATTTCTTCTTGGGGAATTGTTTCTCTAATATTATGTAAGACTCCTCCATAATTCTTAACACTTTTACTTACAAAATTGTCTGATAATAATATAGACCAGGTTTTTTTAAAACATATTTTTTCTATAATTTTATTTTTAAACTTTTGTGTCCTTATATTTTAGGTGAGTCTCTTGTAATTAAAAAAATCCAATCTGATATCTTTGTCTTTTGACTGGTGTATTTAGTCTACTTATATTTATTGATAATTTTAGGTTTATTCCTATCTTCGCATTTTCTAACCCTGATGTTTTTTGTAGTGCAGAAATCTGTTTCTGCCTTCTGTTAGACTGTGTGTGTTTAAAATTTTTTTTCTTTTTTCCCCCCCAGCTGTCATATCTTTCCTCTTACTACTCCCTATTCTCTTTTTCCTGATTTATTTATTTATTTATTTATCTATTTATTTATTTTTGAATAGTTGCCATCACTCACTGTTATTCATTCTTTCATTCTCCTACGGTCTTATGGATTTCCTTAAAAATTTTTTTTTAAGATTTTAAAATTTATTTTTAGACAGAGGGGAAGGGAGGGAGAAAGAGAGGAAGAGAAACACCAATGTGTGGTTGCCTCTCATGCACACCCTACTGGGAACCTGGCCCACAACCCAGGCATGTGCCCTGACTGGGAATCGAACCAGCGACCCTTTGGTTTGCAGGTCGACACTTCACTGAGCTACACCAGCCAGGAGATTTCCTTAAAAATTTAACATGTGGAAATAACATCAAGTCTAAACAAACCTGAAGTTCATCAATGTCTTTATCCTTCCAACAAACAACATGAAGACTCCTGGTAACAAGGAAGAGCAAAGTGAACTTTGCATATCATGCTCATAAATGGCATCTAAGTCGGTGGGGGGGCATGTCTTATAGTCAGAGGCAAAAGGGAGTGGTGGGGACTGCAGCACATTGGGGCTGTGGGTCTACTCTTAGAAGCAGCTTTCCTAGTATTAGTCATCATCACCATTATTTTATACGGTCAATAAATATTTATTCAGATGTGCCAAGATGGTTTCCAGTTCTTTTTTTTTCTATTTTGTTCATATCTCTAATTTTTCATTTCTAGATTCCATCTCCTTTTTGAAGTATGTCTGTTCATTGTTCCTTCAGTGATAAAATTTTCAGTAGTTAATACTCTCCTTAGCTTGTCTGAGAATGTTTTCATTTTGGTTTTATTATAAGTGATTAAGTTGAAATCTTATTTTCTATTGGCACTTTGAAGATTTTAGTCCTTTTATTGGCTTCCACTGATGCTGTTGAGAAGCCTGCTGTCAGTCTAATTGTTATTGCTCCTTTTTAAAGTATCCTGCCTTTTCTTCCCTTTGAGTACTAGAACTTTTCTTTGTCTTTGGTGTTCTGGAGATTGAGCACAATACATTTAGTATGAACTTAGTTTTACTTACTATGCCTAGGACTTACTGCATTTCCTGAATCCAAAGACTTCTGTGTCTTTGAATAGCCTCTCCTTTATTTTCTCTGTTCTCTCCTTCTGCAACTCTTTGATATTTTTTTCTCTTTATATCTAGTGTTGCATTTTTCTCAGCTATATCGTCTTGTTCACTAAATCCTTCTTTAGGTGTATTTACCTGCTAATAGCCAATCCACCAAGATTTTATTTTCAATACTTCCGTTTTTATTTTCTAATGCTTCTTCTCCACAAATCTTTGTTGATAGTGTCTTCACCTTATGCTTTATTTCTTCCTTTATGTCTTCAATTAATTTAAATATTTTATAGTTTTCATCTGATTATTCTATTACTTGAAGGTCCTAGAGGTGTTTCTTTTGTTTATTGTTATTGTTGATTTTTATTTGTGGTGAATTTTTTTTCTATTATGTTGTGACTTTTGGGTTGTGAACTTATTTTCAGAAAGGCTTTATTTATGGGACTTGGAATGGTCTAGATGCATGGTATGTCTTTTCATTTGTTTCTGCGAGGTGCCTAGGAGATATCTCTTGTTTAGGATAATATTTTTAGATTAAATTCTCACTTTGGGGCTTCCTGTACCACTCAGTAAAGGAATATTAGAACCCCGAACTCTAATGATGAAAGATTCATACATACGAATTCTCTGGGTGGCCATTTTTTTTTTCCCACCCAGAGCCCAGGAGAGATAGTTAGGTTTCTTTGTGGTCTTCCTGTCCCAGTGGGTGGATTTCTGTCTATAGTCTCTTCTTGACTGAGGCTGTAACTCTTTTTAAGTCCCCAGCTCTACGTGGAGGAGTCTCAGTACCAACTGTCTACTCCACACAACCCAGCACCTCATCTTTTATTCTCTTATGTCCATTAAAATCCAAGGTTTTTGTTCGGTGAGTCCAGCCTCTTGTCCCAATCAGCTCCCAAGGGAGAGCGGCAATATCTATTCACTACTCTAATATGCCGTTCACTCTGATTTTGATACTTGAGGATCAAATTACTTGCAAACTCCATTTTGTGATTAAACAGATGTGTTGTTCTATTCAGCATGTCTAATGCTTCGTAGACTTTAGTTTTCAGGTTATTTAGCCTGCCATACTGCCAAAAATGGAAATTTCTTGTTTGCTCTAATTGCTAGTTTTCTCATCCGTAAAATGGGGAAAATTATCATACCTACCCACAGAGTTAAATATGTTAATTAAGTACACATCAAGTTTTGTCAGAGTGTTTAGTTATCATTAACATTACTATGATGATTATTAATATTATTGTATTAATCACTGATCAGTTTTTCATAGACCTCCAAAGTTTAATATCCTGCCTCATTCCCTTTATTCAAGTCCTCATTTAACCTTTCTCTTGTTTGGTTGGGCAGCTCGTATATCTGCAGACAACAAGACGTTATCTTGGCGAAGCCCCAGGTGTTCCATGGAATTTGACAGTTTCTCATTTTCATCTGTTTTACTAAATTATTAGAGAATTTCTCTGCACTCACAGCAGAACATTTTACAATTAGGAAAATTTTTGGTTGAATTCTTCTGAGTATCAGAACATTTAAAAAAATGATTATTTAATTGGTTTTATGGTGATGAAGAGATCCCATCATTTCCCAGCAGCAGATATGATGGAAGCCTATTTACCCCCAATAGATTGTAAGGCCTTTGTGACAATTTCTCTCTCTAAGCCCAGTGCCTGGCACGGTACCAGGCACCTAGTAAGTGCTCAGTAAAAACGGACAGGCTCTGTGCCCAGGCAACTTTGACTCACCCTTTAGGTCTTAACTTATATGCTTTTTCCTCGGGGCGGGCGGCTGGGGGCCCTCTTCCTTGGTTAGGTCTCTTGGTAAATGTTTCCATACTTGACTTCTCTTTTCTATCACTGATCACACTTGTAATTAATGAAATAATTATAATTATGTGTTTAATTACTCTTTCCTGATAGACCATCCACAAAGGGAGTTCCTGTGTCTGCCTTAATGATCACTTCATTCCTAGTTCCTTGCACAGAGGTAAATATTTGTTTAGTGACTGATTAAATGTTGGAAGCATGTTAATGTTGGCCCTGCTGTAAGTGATGTGTCTCGCAGCCATTTCGGTTCTGCCTTTGAGCTCTGAGAGGTTATGGAAATTATTCTTCCTTTGCTTTTTTTTTTTTTTTGTCATCAACTTCTAGCTCTGCAGGAGTCTGGAAATAACTGCGGGTTGGTTTATAGATCTATGGACGTGACTCAAACTGTCAGTGTCCTTTTTGCCTGCTGAGGCAGGCTGATTGACGTGGTGCTCCCAAAGTCCTCCCCTTGCTCGGGGTTAACGTGAAATGGTTCTTGAGCTTGACTTTACAGCTTCAGAAGTGAGATGAAGAAGTTTTATTCTTGCCAGAATTAGAATCTAAGGTGTGGATGAGAAGCACTTCTTTTCTTTGGCCCACCAGTCTTCTATCCCTTTGCAGGAAGCAAGGGCAATGCAAGCATGTCTGAGATGTGCCTCGTGCCGGCCTCTCCTTTCTGTTTTTGCCCTATTTACTCCTCATCTCTTCTGAATCCCTCAGTATTAATGAATTCTTAAAAAAAATGCACCTGTAGAATTGGGCAGACATATGTACCAAGAGCAACTGCTGTCCATTACCCAGGTATTATTATATCATCATCATCATCATCACCACCACTGTCATCATCGTGAGGATGGGGTTCCAAAAATGGCATAAGGCATGACAGCATTAGAGTCAGAAGCTCTAACCTCCTGCTTGAGGCACTTAAAAACACAAGGAACAATCACAGCAGCTGGGACTTTTTTCCAAGTGTTTAAATATGGGGTAGTAAGCTCAAATACACTCACCCTCAGGGCTGTGCAGGTGACGAGAAAGAGCAAAGTGAACTTTGTATATCATGGTCATAAATGGCAACTGACAGGGGTCAGAGTCAGAGGCCAGAGGGAATGGTGGGGTCTGCAGCACAGGGGAGCTGTGGGGCCCATCTCCAGGATGCAGCTAACTGGGCCCTAGCTAAGTGTGGGCTCATGTTACCAAATCTTTAATTTTTCAAGAATAGCTGAGAATGTGGAATTTTGTGCAAGTTTAAGGACATTGCATGGGCTTCCCAGAAACACATCCGCCAGCCACCCTGGACCCACAGGAGACTAGTTTGCAACTTCTAGCCTCCAGGCCTGGTGGAGAAAGAGATTTAAAGGAATAGCAGCAGCACAATCAGCTTTACTTGTTTGGATAATTTTTCTTTGATCTAGTCCTTTGTTATTGACAGAATATGGAGAACAAGAATAAAAAGGGAAAGAGGATCTGGGGAAGGAGGAGGAGGAGGCCACAGGTGGTGTGCAGGGATGGACAGTCAGAGGGGAGTGAGGCCGGGTTCCTCAGAGGAGGCAAGGAAAGCACAAAGAACAGAGAATCCTGGGATACGTTGTGTGGGGCAGCGGTGGGTTAGCGTAATGGAAGATGGACCTTCTTCCCCTAGATGTCCTTTCCCCTGCTACTAATGACTCTGCCTTAATTCATTTAGAAGTTTTTCTAAAACAGAAAAGGACTTCCCTGAATTGTTGAAAAGACCAAGGGTTGACTCCTGACCCTCTGATGCCCAGGCAGTAGACATAGTACTGGCATCTACTCAACTAACAGTTACTGAGTGCTTCGTACATGCTAGGGCACCCGAGGTTCCACCGTGAATGAGATGGCCTTGATCCTGGCCTTGGTGGACCTCCTACTTCTATAGCGACAGAGCAGTGTGACAAGGGCTGTGATTCTGTACAGCAGGCTATGGGACTCTGAACAAGACTTTGGAGTGGTCAGGGGTCTCAGTTTGGGTTCACCAAATTGTATACCGAGACAAGGACTTGGGTCCCCGTAGTTTGGGAGGTAATCTCAGGAAGTTGGGGTAAGAGAGCAGGAGAGTGAGACAGGGGAGGAAAAGCCAGAAGAGAGAAAGAGAGAGAGAGAGAGAGAGAGAGAGACAGACAGACAGACAGACACAGACAGGCAGGCAGGCAGGCAATCACAGCTGTGTGAATATGAATCCCAATGTCACTAGAGTTCCTCTGAGGAACCACATTGAAGCTGTTGCAGAATTGTCTTGTCAAAGGGAGGGAGGCTGGGACACTTTACTGAACCCCACTCTGTACTGGTTGAAAGTTGCACTGGGGCCATTGGGCTGCTTCTGAAAAGAGAGGGCAGTTTACTTGTTTCTGCTCCCACCTCTGAGGAAGCCTGACCTGTAGCAGCAAAGCCGACTCTGCATGCCCTCGAAGTGGAAGGGACCAGAGTGTTCCAGGAACTGATGGCCGCCCCAGAGACGGTCTGAGAGGATGAGGCTCGCGGCGCAAAAAGTGTCTACTATAGGAGATGAGGCTTTGACGGGTCCTGAAGACCTCCAACTCATAGACCGCCTTCTTCCAGTCCCTTTCTCACTTAGCTTCTCACCTGAGTGGCAAATTGCCAATCCAAGTTTAGAAAAGGCAGTGGCTGCTTTCTTAGCCAGGTTCCCCTTTGGCCGTGCCCATTCCACCCACCTACTGCCATTTCAGTTGCTCTCCAGGGACGAGGTGACATGGTCAGGCCATACTGTGGTTCACTGAAAAGACAGCCCCCTGCTTTTGTTCTAATCACAGCCATCCTCTGTTGAGTGCTTCCTGTGTGCCTGGCACTGTGCTCTTCCCAGCCATAGACCTCAGCGGGTATAGGGAACGGCTTGGCCCTCAGATAAATTAGTAATGAATAAGATGGAAAGGGCTGCTTCCTTGTTGGCTTCTGGGTCCTGCCCTTTCAGGGTGAACTTTCTCTCTAATTTAATTTTATGACTGACTGGATGCAAGTCTGGTTTACTTAACTGTAAATGGCTTGAATGATAGGCAGATTTGAATGGATCTGCACCAGCTATAAGCTGTGCAGGAGGAACGAACCTCATGCATTTTTAGATACTTCTTTGGTAAGGATCTTCAGTTTTCTTGATCTTCTGGTTATATTTTATTTATCGATCATTTACAAGGTGTTAGACACTGCTCTAAATGCTATACACACACACACACACACATGCTATATATACATGTATATATAGTCTTATTGAATCATTTTCACAGCCTTATGTGAAAACCCTATTACCTTTCTCATTTATAAGCAGGAAACATAAGGCACAGATTGGTTGAGAGACTTGCCCCCAAGGCCACACATCTGGCACCTGGTGGAGTCATGAGTGTAACTTTTGCAGTCTGGCTCCAAAGACTCTTCACCGTGGGAACCTCATGGTCATTGATTCATTTTGTGTAGACCACCTTGGTCATTAATGGAGAAAATTCACATTTCTCACTTCATCTAGAGGCCTGCTACTCAAAGTATGGTTCTAGGACCAGTGGCATTGGCATCACCTGAGAACTTTTTAGAAATGCAGAACCTTAGGACCCTCCTAGGCCTAATGACCCAGAACCTGCATTTTAACAAGATCCTAGGGGTTCAGGATACAGGCTTAGTCAAAGAAGCACAGGGTCCCTAGAAGGTGGTCACCCCTTTCTTTGCTGCAAAGCGAGAGCTGTGATCAGGAAGGAGCCCTATGACTTCTGGTTACCTGGGGTGTGGCCCTGCTGAGTTACCTAATCTTCCTACCCTTTAGTTTCCTTTTTGGCAAACTGGAACTCATCATCTCATCAGCATCCTTCAGTCGTCGTGCAGATGAAGGGGAAGAACTGCATAAGACACTTAGCAGAATGCCAGTGGTCATGAGAATTGGCCAGTGCTCAGAAATATCATTACTTCGGAAAAAAATCATTATTTCTTGTTTGGAGCATGATAACTTCACATTCTGGTCCTCAGCCCTTGAACTGCAGGAACTGAGATCCAGAAAACACTGGTAAATGAGAGTATCCAGGGTTTGAGGCATGTTTTAGGGCCTACAAACTCTCTGAGGCTACTGATGTTAGTATGAAAATTCTAGAAGGTTTCTCAGTTGGTAGGGACATGAAAATCCTTGATCGTGTTTAATGGTGGCCTGGATGGATTTGGGAGAAGCCGCAGAGTGTTTCGACGAGAGGAGGAAAATGCAGTAACCGTTTCCATTTATTGTATGCTGAGTACTTGCCCAGCCACCCTGTGCTAAAGCATTTGGCTTTTTCTGTACCCCCCAGGAAACTCAGATGAGGCTGGTGCTATTATTGTGTCCATTTTGTAGACAAGAGAACTGAGGCTTCAAAACAAAGCTTGCCCAAGAGTTTACGGCTAAGAAATGCCAAAGCTGCAGTTATAAATCAGGGCTTGGTATGCTCTGTCCCACAGTGGGCCAGATGTATCTGACCCACTGACTGTTTGTATTTGGCCCACACCAAGGGTGGTATTTATACATATAAGTGGTTAGAAAAAAATCAAAAGAGGAATAATATCTCTTGACATGTAAAAATGATATGACATTCAAATTTCAGTGTCTGCAAATCAAGTTTTACTGGCACACAGCCACACTCATCCATTCATGAATTGTCTATGGCACCTTTCATGCTACGACAGCAGAGTTGAGTGGTTGTGACAGACTATATGGCCTGCAAAGTCCACAGTAGTTACTGCCCAGCCCACTGCAGAACAGATTTACTGACCCCTCTTGTAAAACTTAGTCATTGGAATCCGGGACAGAGCCACTCACCACTATTCTTTGGTGCCTCCCAATAAAGCCATTAAATATTCCATTTTCTTAACCACTCCTTTTACCCCTGAAAGAAAATTCTGAAAGAATTGTTCAATTATTAAAGAACTGCTTTAAGATACGGAAGACAATTCTAATATGTCCCAGTTGCTGGTGGTATAGCCTACAGTAAAGTAATTCTTGGCCATTCTGTTAGCAGATAACTAAGTGATCATTCTCCCCAAAGCCGAGCTGACATTATTGAAGATGCTCCCTCAATAGAGAGACCGATGGACTGAAAGGCACAGTGTGAGCTGAAACTGTTGACTAGAAGCCCATCTGTAGGGTTTTCTTTTCTGTTCTAAAACCCAGGGGAATAAGAATGAGATAAGAGGGGGAAATACTTTCTGCAGAGCTTAGTTGTTCTCCCCAAAGACTATCTACAGTGTGCGGAGTGGTTCAAGAGGCTCCTTTCCCAGCATGCTGCTCCTTGAAGGCTGCGTCTCTGCTACCATGTCTTCCTGGGACTTCCTGGGGGATGCCTGCTCTCCAGCTCATGCTCTTCATGTGCCAGGGAGGATGGAAGGAGCAATTAGAGATGGGTTGTTCAGAAAACAGAAATCTAATGCTGGCCATAAACCAAGATGTGCGTCCATCCATGTGGCTGGCTCGTGGGGCACCATATACCTCTGTCTACTCAGTTTGGCTAACACAGCCCGAGTGTGAGCACTCCCAGAGGTTGGGCTCTAGGACAACTTGCTCTTCATCTTTTAACTTCACAGCAACCTGTAATGTCTAACACGCTTTCAATATATGGTATCTCAGTGGTTTCCAAAGTGGTTCGCTCAGTGGGGACTGGGCGAATCTATGTTTCCAAACATAAATATCCATTGGTTTATAGTAAAATGAACATAATGACTGTGTAGCATAAAACCAATTTTACTTTTCAGTTTTTGGGACTGCTCTTTTTTCTGTTTCTTTTCTTTTGGAGATGTAAAATATTATTTATTTTTGGAAATGGCATTCTCTTATTTTCTTTTGTTTGTGCATTCCTTTCCTTTATGAAACAATTGGAAAAAGCTCCAGACAATTTCCTATGTATTGAGAGCATGTGTCCTGGAGCTAGATTACTGGAGTTTGACTCTTGGCTCCGCCCCTAGCTCTGAAACCCTGGGTGGGTTACTTAACCCGTCTGTGGTAACTCAGTGTTCTCATTTGTTTAAGTGGGAGCAATCACACCCATCTCATAGGGTTGTCGGGAAGATTCTATTAATATACGGAAAACATTTAGAATAGCTCCTGGCACAGAACCCTACCTTGGCTCTACCTTAATATTATCTTTTAGTCTTTTTCTTTTTTTCATGTTAAAACTTAGCCAAAGAAGAAATTAGCAAGACTAGGCTGGTGCCTCCAAGATTTGGGGGAGAATTATTGAGGTCCAAGAAATCTAAAATCAAGGAACTACCTACTATTTTATCTCTTAATCTTCACAGCAGCCCCATTTCACAGATCAGGAGACAAAAGCCTGGAGAGATTGGTGGGCCCTCAGGAAGTGCCTCGGCCATTGCTGGCAGCCCTGAGGAAAAGGGCGATTGTGCAGGGTTATTTAGGCCCTGCTAGGCTCTTCGCTGGAAGCAGGCTTTTAATATGCAGGTATTTGGGGTTTAAAATCACGTTCAACTTCATTTAAGGTGAATAAGTTTCCCAACCTGCATCCCTTCACAGTTGCCTAGGTCTGCTTAATGTGCTCGGTCATCACATGTCTCCTCATATTGCCGCTCACCAGTTCTGTGCAAATGTGCCAGGAATAACTTCCTGTAGCACTAGGGTCCTACAAGCATTAAGAGATTGGCTCTGGTAGGCTCAATTAGGCAGATAGAGGTTAAAAACCATTTTATACCTGTAAGTGCACCTTAAATACTTGAATTTCTGCCAACCCAAGGAGATATACAGCTAACTGGTGGGCTCAATTTGGGGCTTGGTTAGGAAAGGTTTTGTTCCTGTCATGTACCTTGAGTTAAATAGTTTTCAACAGTGGCTGTCTTGATTGACTTCCTTTTCCTCGCCCTTGTTTTCATCTCAATGTTAAGAATTAAGGTTGAGGCATTTTACACTGTCAGAAATCCAGGAAATAGCAAGTCTGATTCCAGAGGTTTCAATATTAAGTAGATATTGAACCTCTTCCCTTTCCTCGTGGAAACACCTTCTACATCCATGAGAAGAAAGGAAGTTTTGCCCAACTTTCTACCTATTTTTCCAGCCCCCTCCAAGATTCCTTTTTCCTCTCCACACTCACCCTCCCCAGACTGAAAGGGAGGCATTGCTAAACTGATTAGCACACAATCACAAGAGACTGTGGCCACACATTGCTCGTGGGCAGGGCCATCATGTGTTAAAGGGCCCCCTGCCCAGGCACTGAAGCTCTCTTGCTCTGATCTCTGTGTCAGAGGTCAGCAGGCCAGGCAAGCCCCACCAAGTCCCCTGTACATCCCATTTCCTCTATATCTTCTACTAGCTGCATAAGCACCATTGAGTCAGCTCTGCCTGGCCATCTGAGATTCAAGAAAGAGAGAGTAGGTCTTTTGGTGCAGACTTCCCCAGCCCAATGGACTAGAGAAGTCTTTTGTGGTGGGGTGGGGGGAGGTATCAGGTCAAAGAAAGCGTAGTAATTAAGAACCCTGACTCTTAAGCAAATCGGATTTGAGTTCAATCTCACTCATAACACTGTGTGACCCTGAGCAAGTGACTTAAACTTCCAAAGCCTCGGCTCTTGATTTGTAAAATGCAGATAATTATAAAGCCTTTCGCAGATTAAATGAGACCATCTTTATCAAGCATATGGCCCAATGTTTGCATTTGTAAGTGCTAGCTGCTATCATTATAGCATTGTACTTTGGATGTAATGTAACAACTCAGCATTTCATATGTGAACTCACTTTCAGGACTAGTTGCTAGACTCACCCATCCTTAGGGCAGCCTCTCTCTTTCCCACTATGGTGACTGGTTCGTTAATTGGTGTCCTCGTGAGGCAAGTTCTGTGATGACCTCAGCCTCAGTTAGCTTTTGCAGTGTAACAAACCAGTCCAAAGCCTGGCTGCGTAAAACTATAGTCATTTATTTGATCATGGTTCTGTTAGTTGGCGATTTAGGCTGGGTTCAGCTGGCCAGTTCTGTTGGGCTTGCCTGGACCCACTCCTGTTTGTGCAGACAGTTGTCAGGTTGCTAGGAACTGGTTGATCTAGATGACATCATTCACATATACAGTGGCTGGTGCTGGTAGTTGGCTGGGGTAAGAGGAGTGACTGAACTACATGTCCACCAGGATAGTCCAAGCTTATTTTCATGATGGTCTTAGGGTTCCCAAGAGCCAGAAAAGGACATGCCTCAATGTACAAACACTTAAAAAAAAATTTATACATCACTATAGAGAGAGGAAGGGAGAGAGAAAGAGAGGGAGAGAAACATCACTGGTTGCCTCTTGTACGTGCCCCAACTGAGATGGATCCAGCAATCCAGGCAAGTGCCCTGACCGGGAATCAAACCTGCTGACCTTTCGCTTTGCGGGATGATCCCCGACCAATTGACCCACACCGGCCAGAGCCGTGCAAGCACTTTCTGAACCTCTATTTGTGCTGTGCTTGCTAATACCCATTGGCCAAAGCAGGTCACATGGCCAAGGCCAAGGTAAATGTGGGAGAGGACTGCCCAAGATCATGGATACTTGTAGCATTATTGAAACAATCGACCACAGTCTCCTTTCTTTGCCGAGTTTGAGTAGAAATACTTTGGTTGCATTTAAGCATTCAAGTGGTATAAGATTTCTCTTTTAATCCTTTGTCAGATATGGTATTTTAATATGCCTGGCATCTGGTTCTTATCCTTGGATTTTATTGCTGACATGTTTTTCTTTAATCTTTTATTCCCTTTATTTGGGAAATTATAGTTTGCTGCAGGACATAGTTCTTTTCATAGGAAAAACAGCTGTGATGTCATAATTGAGCACATTTTCTTAGGGATATGCATTTATCCCCATGCACTTTGAGACATGATCCACAATTCATTTGTTTATTTCTATTTTGGTCTCTGACTTCATATTGAATCAGAGCAAATACAAGAAACAGAAATGTATTAATTGATAAATTAATCTTTTGAAATGTTATTTACTATTTTTCTTTTGATTTCTATTGAGCTCTAATAGGTGAAGAAATGTTAAAAAAGAATTTTCTTTCTTTTATAAGGGTCAGTTTGAACTAAGTGTCACAAAACCAAGTGAGACTAAGAATATTATGAGTTCCTGATATCAAAAACTATTCCAGTTTTTTTTTAATAAGAGCTGTGTTTAAGCACATTTTTAAAAGTAAAAACAAATTGAATTATATGACTAGTAACCGAGAATGGAAATAAATAGATCACTTAGAGTCTGAACAAAACATCTTCAATAAAGAATTTCTCAGTGGAACATTTAGGTTTTTATTGAATCTGTACACAATTATATTTCACTCCCCAAACAAAACAGATTTTCGGTGATAAATGTTGTTGGACAGCAGCAGGATTCAGTTCAGTTCATTTCAAGATGCAGATTTATTTGCGAAATCAGAAGAAAATAGTTGCCAACCAGAAGCTGAGGGAGCCCTCTCTATCTTTAGCCGCTCTGTTGGTGTTTCACCCAGAAGTGTCCCAGAGACAGAGGTGCTTCTTACAAGAGGAGAAAAACTGCAGCTGGAGCAGAAATTAATTTGTATTTATAGTCCAAACACCTACATGAATTCTTAATCTGCTTTTTTATGATTTTAGGGGAATTTATAGAATCGTTTAAATTGGAAGAAATCCCCAGCGGGTCATCAAGCTCCCTCTCCTTATAATGGCAGCGCTGTTTCTATTACCCTTAAAGCAGCACTGATAGATGGGTGTCAAGTCTGGCTCATGTTTCATGCATTTAAAAATGTATATTCCCTACTCCGAGTGTATTTAATGTGTAGGAGGCAGACTGAGAGCTGCCTATATGCCCGGGAGAGCTTTTCTGAGTTCCTGACATGCAGCCTCCTCTGAAACAGATGCCAAATATGTAGCCTATTAAGCATTATATTGATGCCATCAAACCCGGTTTGCTTTTGGCTTCTGACAATTGGAAGCATTTTTTCCCAATGTATATAAGGGACCTTGTGTGCTGTCTGTTCTGAAATAATAGAAGATTGTTCCCCCTTATGTCCTTTTGTCCTACATATCTCCAGGGACCTGCCTTCCCTCCAGTTAAGAAAGCCAGCTTAAAGGCCCATTATGAACTAAAAGGTGTTTTAGGGTATCTCCAATGTCTGCAGAAGTTTGTGCGACACAAAGGAATATAAGATGTGGTCATTATCTGCAAGAAATTTATAGTCTATTTGAGAAGATTCCTCAAATATCTTCCCAGATATTTGAGAAGTATCTGGGAAGAAATAAGACTGGTCTCTATGAACACTGTGTGGAAATCCAGACCATTACTTTATGGTTCCACTTAGTGAACAATACCCAATTAGGCATAATCATGTCATACTGGTTATTGACAATGGTGGGGGCCCAATTATGCAGTAGAGATGCTGTCTAGGACAGTTAATAATATGCTGTTTGTTGATTAAAATAGCTGGAAGAGCCAAAGCGGTAAGAGCAAGGAGGTCAATGAGGACTGGCTTCTTGAGGACAAAGAAGACGTGGCTGGGCTGGACTTTGTCGTGTTAACGTGACTCATCCAGCCATCACCTAAAGACAAGTGTTGAAAAAGGATGGGATAGCAGTAGAGAGCTCAGACCTAGTCTTGAGCCCTTGGGCAACTTTGTGACCTTGAGCAAACGACTCACCCTCTCAGAGCCCGCGTGACCCCAGCTGTAAAGCGGCGAGAGTAAAGTACCTGGTTCATAGGGTTCTTATGAGGACCAAGTGAAATAAGTCATTTTAACTGCCTAGGACAGAGCCAGGCAGGCAGGGTTGTCAGAACTAGCTGCATAGGAGTGTAGTGGTACTGGCGTAGGAAAGGCACTGTGGGGGCACATAGATGGGTAACGAATGGGGTTTCCTTGAAGGCCGTACATTTGGAAACAAGTGAAAAGTGTATTTCAGGCTGAGGGAAGATGGAGACTCAAAGTTCTGAGGTGGTGTGTGTACATTTGGGGTGTGGAGATGGGGTTGAGTGACTATTTTATGCTAAGGAGAACCTCTGGGTATGTGAGGTGGGGACCAATTGTATAGTCTTATGGACCAAAGATAGGCATCAAACTTGCTTCAGTAGACAACTATGGGCTCTAATTGTGATAAAGACCACAACCCCCATGGCAGCAGTCACGACCTTTGAATACCTATTATATTCTTGTGTGCCCAATCCTGTGATGGACCTTTATTTCATATATTATTTTTAGTCCTCACAATAATTTTTATTATTTATACATTAGGCCAAGGTTGCAAATGAAGAAACCAAGGCTCAGAGTGGTTGAGCAATATGGTCAAGTTCACAGGACTAATTAGTAACAGATTGGGGGCTCAAACCCATGCAGTTTGCGGTGAGGGGTGAATCGTGTACTCCAGCCCAGGTTGGTTGGCCTATAGGCCTGCATTCTGCAGAATATTAACCAGCCGGAAAGGGTTTCTATGTACACAATCATACCTTTTCAAAGAAGTGATGGTTTTCTTCTTCCTTGTCAAAAGTCATTCAAGGCACTGAGGACATTGGTAAGGGACAGGTACAGGGGACGAGGAGAAAGGGACAAATCTACGAGATCTTTAAAAAGACCAGCTTGTAGGACTTGGCAGTTGAATATCTGTGAAGGTCGAGGGAGAAGAGTCAAAGGTGGCTTTCAGTTTTTCATCCAGGTCAGTGATAACTCCCGGGCTGATGCAGCTGACCCACTGCCTCTGGGCCCACTGACCACACCACGCCCCTTCTCCTGCTCCTTCTCACCCGATATTTCCCTCCCTCCCCACTCTCCCACAGCTGCCCAGGCTGAAACTTGACCATGAGACTCTGAACCTTGAACAGAAGGCAAAAAGAAAACAAAAACAGGAAAGAAAACCCATGCCACACAATGCCTGCAAACAGATACTATCACAGAAAAACTAGGGATTCCAGTAATCTTTCGTTCCACCCTCTCTCTTTCCAGTTTTGCCTCTGGTGAAGAATGGCAGTTAGGGTCAAAGAAATTTTTTTCCCATTATGTGTTCCAGTTGGTTATTGCTGGCATATTGGAAAGCTGTTAATTTTTACACATTTATTTGTGTCCAACCCATCAGATTAAATAGCCTCAGTTGATTTTCTGAGGTTTCTAGGTATATAATCTACCTTCTCAAAGAAGTGATGATTTTCTTCTTCCTTTCCAATAATTATCCATCTTTAAAATTTCCTGACTCATCACTTTGTTTATAAAATTAGTTACTTAAAAAATTAGTTGGAATAATGAAAATGATGTTGTTTTTTTCATCAGCTGGAAGAAAGTTGGCTGGGAATTCAGAGAGGCCGTAGATAGACTGCAAGTCCAGGAAGCTCCTGCAGTAGAATTGTGATGTTATGATGCTGAGGGAAATTGAAATAGTCACAAGAGAAAAGGGCCTGGCCTGGTTATTGTGGGGTGGGCACAAAAGGTGACTTTTAGGCCTCAAATCCAAAGCCTGGTAGGCTGGTTAATAGTCACCAGGAACTTGATTCTCTTGTTAATAGATTTTGAAGCTTATTGCAATCAGCTCATCCGAAAAGAGGTGAGAAGATAGAATTAATCAGAATTCTCAGTTTATAAACATTTACAGGAATGTGGATTTAAAAGAAATTAGCAGGTATCCTAATTTTCTTCAAAATTGCTATGGTCTGATTCTTAATCTCCCTAGAGGCAAAATATCACATAATAATTACAATTTATAAATGTTCTTTCCAGGTGACAAAGCAATTTTACATATGTTGTCTGATTTGGTCTTCAACAGCTCTGTGAGATAGATGATAATTGAAGTATCTAACATTTGAAAAGCACTCACACCTACAGTACCTTATTTAATGCTCACACTCATTGATTTTAACATATTCTTAAAAGGTTTATCTAATTGTGGTTCTCTAAACACAGCTTTTCTTTTCTGTTTTTTTAAAATGAAGTTCCGCACATAAAATATTCACCCTTGCCTAGTCCAGGCACTGAACTTCTCTTCATTTTTCAAAATCCTTTGCATTTAGGGCATTATTTTTGCTGCTTCCTCATAAGAAGGAGGTAAGGGACAGAGGTTTAGTGGAGTGAAGCTGAGCAGGCTAGCTCAAGAAGGGAGGACCCAGCCCTGTGGCCCCTGGTGCGGGGGGAGGTATGTAGAGGATGGTTGACCAGAAGTCCCCTTGGCAACATTGAGGGTTATGGAAATGTTGGTGTGACTTTTTCCCAAAGTGGAGACAGCAGTGAAGGAAGGTGCTTGTGCAAGGGTATGTAGGGGATGACACTGATGTGCAAACAGATGCTCTGCATTCTGCAGGTCTTCTCACTTGGCTTGGTTTTAAGAGAAAAAAAGGAAAGCTCATTTGGTTGTTTTCAGGGTCCTTCAGTGGAAGGTGCTCAATTTTACCATGCAACTCAGGCAGTCTCATAGAGGCCAAGGGAGGAGAGAATTTCTGGAGGGGAGTAGGTCATCACTGCTGGCATCTGCCAAGAGGAGTAGAACTGGGGGAAGGACATGGCCATAATGAAGTCACCAGCCGATGCCCTTGGAGAGTCCAGTTCTGGGAGGTTGTTTGGCGTGGAAGCCTGGCTGCCAAGGGCTCAGAAGGCAAAACACTAGAGGTGGTGAGAGAATGAGGTGGCAGACTTCTACTACTTGTATAAGACATGTGGCTATGAAAGATTGAGGAAAGAAATTTAAAAACACACATATAAAATACAAATACATTTTTGTTATAAAAGATTCAAAGAGTTTAGGAACACACAGAATAAACCATGTGTAATGGAATGATATCTACTCTTCTAATTGTTGATAATCATTTTAGACAGAGCAGGAGATTCATGTTGGTGTCAGACATGAGCACAGAGAGTAAGCCCAGAAGGAGAGGAGATTCAAGGTAGACATGTATGTTTGTGTGTATAGGGTTTAGTATGTGTAGTTTTATGTGCATGGGGATATGTCTACATGTTTATTCACACACACACATACAGGGAGAGAGGATGAAGGCAACCAGCTCTCATTTGATGTGAACAGGAAGGAAGAGAAGATTTATGTAGCGCTGGTATCACTTGTGAAGGTCAGGGTCTCTTGAGCCACATACTGTCTGTTCAGACAAGGCCACCTGCTGAAAGTGAGTGTTACCAAACTGAAACTGGAGTACTGTGGAGAGAGGTCTGAGGAGGCTGTTGAGGGGGTCATGTCTGGGTGTTCTCAGCAACAAAAATGCGAATTGCTAAGGAGGGGGAGGGAACAAATCAGTGTGCTTGCTTGATTTGTGATGGCCCCACTCTGTAAGTTCTGCGGTGCCCCCGGAGCAGAAGAATTGGACAGAAGGAGAGAGGTAGTCCTGGCACGGTGCATGGCAGACAGGACAGAAGAGCAGGATGAGGAAGTTGAGTGTAGAGGACACTCAGAAGTCTTTGACTCTGGGGTTGAGGTGGGGTGAGCAGAGCGTTAAAGCCGGGAGGGTGCTAATGGCTCAGTGGAGTGGGCGTGCTGAGTGATTCGACCGCCCAGGGTGGGCAGAAAGGGAAGGAATGAGAGAAATAGTAGGAGCCTGCATTCACACACTTGGGAAACAAGGAGTTAGAGTACTTTAAAGTTCTAACTTTTTTTAATGTCTTGAATTAGTGACATTCATATGAAACTGAGTATGATTTCAGGTATACTATTTCAACCAGATAAGAGCGAAACAACAACAAAAAATACCAGTGCCTGTGGTGGTCTTCCCCAAATTTGGTTATCAAAATTTCCTTGTTATTTAAGGGTGTCTTAGTAAGCATCTTTTCTGAAAATCAAATGGCACCTCTTTGGGGGTCTTAATTCCTCTTTAAAATCAATGATTACAGACACTTTCTGACTTGTGAAATCTTCTCATTCTGCAAGGTCTGATACAACTTGAATTTCTCCTAAATAAAAAATGACTCAAGGTACATTTTTGTGTCATCCCTTGCTTTTGTTTTACGAAATCTGATCTTTTATTCTGTTGAGTTACTCATGTTAACCTCTTAGCTATGCATGGAATTATAACACCTGGCTTTGGCTGGTTTGGACAGGACTCAAAATATAAGCTTATTTTTTTCACAGCCTTTCTTCTGCTGCTGCTTGCTTGAGAGGTTCTGGCTTTACCCTTGTCCTGTCAGCCCCCTCCCAGACCACCTTTCCCTGGAGTGGGGGAGGGGTCTGTCCTTGCCAGAGTGGTTCTCTTGGCTTTTAAGATATAGTCATGATAACAATGAGGGATGGGTAGACAGGCAACCCATGAAAAAAGTTTTTCTAGAAATTGCGAAGTCAGTGATGTGAGAGTAGGTGAAGGTTGTGAGAGAAGGGCAATTTTAAGTACTGATGTGGATAATATATTCCCATCACAGTAGCTGATACCAAAGAAATTCTGAAGTTAGTCTGAAATTCTGAAGTTAGTCTCTTTGACCATGACTGGACAGGATGGGTCTTAGTGTCACTAGAGCTACACTGGAATCATCGCTTTTCAGTCAAGAGTAGATTACACTAAAAAAAGAGTAGTAACACCAGGGCCATTGAAATAACAGGAGCCGATACAGCAATGATTCATGGGGCAGCAGAAACATTAGGAGACTGACAACAAAAATATCATTCTGCTATGGTTTTTGTTTTTCACGTTACCCTCTCCCCTTATGGTCTTCTTTTGGAAATGAATCCATTTTGTATTACAGAGTTTAATAGAAAATTTTCCAGTTCCCTAAAATTTTATCAAGTGCTTTATGGAACAATTTGTGTAAGGTCTAATTTTCCAAGTTGTTGGCCGTGTAGGATAATGACTTCATACTTTTTCATGTAGTTTCATGCCATTATTTATATAAAAATGTGGTTAGTTTGCATTCAGATTAGGCAAATGTGAAAACTGGACATTTTTTTATTCTACAATTTCAGGTCTAAAACAACACTGTTGCTCTATTTCAGCACTGTCCAGCAAAAATATAATGTAAACCATATCTGTGTTGATAAATTTTCTAGTAGTGCCAATAACAAGGTAAAAAGAATCAGGTGAAATTATTTTAATAATAAATATATATTAACCCAGTTTATTCAAAATAGTGTCATTTTAGTATGAAATGATTTTAAAAAGTTACCAATATGTTATTTTACATTTGAAAACACTAAGTCTGTACTATCTGGTATGCGTTTTATACTTTCAACACGTAGCAGTTCAGACCATCCACATTCCAAGTGCCTGGTAGCCACGTGTGGTGGCGGCCTGCCTCCTGGTCCACACGGATCCATTTTATGGCCACGGTCACTTGCGTACCAGCTTGACCGCTAAGCTCCCTCTGATTTACTGAGCATGTTCACATAATCTGAGCGATGACACTCTTGGCAGTGACAGAGAATTATTTAGTTATTTAGATGAGTCCATCTTTCATCATTTTTTTTCATTTTCTCATTTTCTCCACTCATTCATTCACTTTGGGTCCTACTTAGGGTACCATATATTCATATTTAACATATATTGCAAAAATTCTAGAATAAAATAAAAACGAATTTCTAAATATTCATGGAGGGTGGGGAAAAGTCCCCCTTTTAGTTTGGGGGAAAATATTAATGCAGAAAAGTAGAGTATAACAGAAAATATACCCTCTACCCACCAAGAATGGTTAATATTAATGCTTTGTCACATTTGTTTCAGATTTCAAAAAAGTGATTTTAGATTGGATAGAGACCTCTTTTTACCCTTTCAAAGTCTTTTCCCCCTCATCTTCCTAGAGAAACTATCATGAATTTGATGTGTGTTCCTTCAATACATATTTTTACTTTTACTGTAAATTGATACATCTATAAACAACCTAGAGGATTACCTAGAGTGTTTTACATTGATACACATGGTATGATACTGTATGTGTTATTATTTATTTAGTATTCCACCCCCCCCAGCACTATATTTTTTAGAAATATCCATATTGGTACACATAGACACTGTAGGTAATTCTATTGTGTATCTCTAATATATTTACCTAATATTTTATGATGGACACTTAGTTACCTCCCTGCCCCTCACTTTACTACTGTAGAAGTGTGTCAGTGGGCATTCCTACACAAGTTTCCTTGTGAACATCTCTTTAGGGCATGTTCCTAAAGGTAGGGGAGGGACTTCCTAAGTATAATACCAAATGCAGAAATCACAAAGAAAAGGAGTGATAGCTTTGTCTATATAAAACGTTGAAAACATCGTATGGCAGAAAATGCTTTAAAAATGGAAAAATACAAAAAGAAAAATATTTGCAATGAGTGTGACAGAAAAAGTTTAATATCCTTAATATATAAAAAGCTTTTACAAATCATTTGAAAAAGATGATTACCTGAATAATTAAATTGGTAGAGATCATAAGCAAACAATTCATAAAGAAAGAAATATGAATGGCTGGTAAGCATAAAATATGATTAACATTATTAGGAATCAAGGTCATGAAAATTAAAAGAATTTTTTTTTTTGGCTATCAGATTGGCAAAGATGAAAAAGAGAATAATGATACCCAGTGCTAGTGAGAATGCGGGGGGAATAGGCATTTTCATGCACAGTGGGTGGAGTTTAAATTGATGTAAACTTTCAAGAAGAGAGTTTAGTAGGGACATTCTCCAATCAAATATATATTCCTTGGTCCCAAAAGGGGCTTGTTACTCAGGCCCTGTCGAATTTGTCTTACTTAGAAGAAGACTTCAAGCAATGTCTTCTCTACATCTCTCCTTAAAACCTGGAGTCAAGAGTCAAACCAGAAAGTAAACTCCCAGCTTTCTCTCACCAGGAAGCCACTGAGGCAGGAAATAAAAGGGAAATTCTAGAGCCATAAATATGAATTATCACTTGGGGACTAAGAGGAAAAGACAGAATGATTCCAATTATTTATAAGATAATTATAATCATAGCTAACATTTATTGAGCATACACCACAAGTTTTATAACATGCAAACTCTGATTCAGAAACTCTACATTAGGAATTTATCCAGAGAAAATAAGTGTTGTGTAAAAATATGTCAGACTGAAGATGCTTACTGTAGTGTTATTTATGCTGTATATAAAGTTAAAGATGGATCAGTTATGATCATGTACTGTGAACTGAAGAATACGACTAAATCAAGCCACAATTAAAATACCCAACAATACTGTGGTAACACTAACGATGCAGTTAAATTGAAATTGGGAAGGTCTCCCAATGGGAAGTAACTTGGAGTAGGGTCTTGACGGATGAGAAGGTTTGACAAGGGGTGAAGGTGGGAGTGGGAGAAGGGCATTCCGGAGCAATGAATGGCCAGGGAGTGACAATGACTTAGCGTAGTGGGCATCCAGGGAACACGATGGGGAGCAGAGAGACTGGCGCTCTGCTCGGAGCCCATCCTGTGATGTCATAGTCCTATTATTGCTTGGAAGCTTTTTAGGATTTAATCACAATATCCACATTACTTGGAGTTATTTCAACTTGAGTATGTAATTCCATCAGAGTATTACTTGTTTTAAAATTTAATTTGGCTTACTCAAGACTATGCACTATTCCAAAGAATTATTCAAGTTAGTGGTATTTCCCTGAGCTGCCTTTCATTGGCCCTGTTGCATGTTTTCATAACTTGGTTGTGTAAGATCCTTTCTTTACGCAGCTATCATTGTCAATATTCAGTTACACAGCTGCTCTGTTCTCTCCTGGGGTCCTTCCTCCCTCGGACTGAGCTGGCGACGAAGGGTGGTGGAGGGAGGTTGTTTGCCAAAGGACTGAAAGGAGTCAAGGGTATGCTGGTCTAGGCTTGGGGTCACACTGGCCTGGGTTAGAATTCTTAGTGTAATTTGTAGGTGTGTGATATTGGGCAAATTACTTAGCCTTGCTGAGCCTCAGTTTCCTCATCTGAGAAATGGAGTTTGATGTATGAGGATTACATGGATAATGTCTAAAAGTGATTTTCAGATCTTGTGGTATGTGCTCAATAAATGTTAGCTATTATTATCATTATTGTTTTATGAATAACTGGAGTCATTCTGCCTTTTCCTATTAGTCTCCAAAGGATCATTTTTATTGTAGGCCCCATTAATTATTTATGGATCTAGGATTTCCCTTATGTTTCTGGCCTCAGTGGCCCCTTGGTGAGAGGAAGTTTGGAGTTCACTTTCTGGTTTGACTCTTGATGAGGGTTTAAGAAGAGAAGTAGAGGAGGCCTTGAGGTCTTCTAAGTTAGACAAATTAGACAGGGCCTGAGGAAGGAGCTTCCTGGAGGACCAAGAAATATGTAACATACTTGATTGAAGCCTCTAGGCTCTCTCAGTCTCTGGAACCCCAGTATTCATACAGTCTAGTTCAACCATACTTGAAAAAATCATCAAGAAGCAAGGATGAGGAAGAGAGAGAGAGAGAGAAGGGAGGAGGAGGAGGACGAGGAAAGAGAGAGATCCAGGGAAAAGAAATATATGGGCCTTGGGAAGTGAGGGACCATTACTAATGGACTCTCAAGGGTCTTTTGTCCCTTCTCTGATTCTTGTGGTATCATTTGTGTCTCTTTAGAATTGCTCTTATCATAACATATTGTTTGTTGACTCATTTGTCTGTCTCTCTCATTAGGCGCTAAATTCCTTGAGAACCACACAGCAAAAAAGGATTATGGTCTTTTGGAATTAGGTTTGCTTCATATCTCTAGTACTACTGTCCTTGGTCAATTATTTAACCTGTTTCCTCATGCGTAAAATGAACATATCCAATAATTTATAGAATTTTTATAAAGATTAGATACGATTTATAAAAGGTAACTAGCATATAGTAGTTTCTTAATAAATGATAGCTGGGGATAATGACAACAACCACAACAACAATGATGGTGGTGTCAGCGTGTAGCACAGTGCCTGGTGCAGCCATCAGCACCGGGATAGGTGATCAATGGGTAATGGTTGGATGAATAAATGGGCAAATGAATGTATGTTGAAATAGAAGAATAAACAATCAGTTCTCAGGTTTGTTGCAATGAGTTATTGAAATGACACATATGTTGAGCTTAGTATCATCCCTGGCACATCTACAATACCTGTCCTATAATGAGAGCTGCTGCTTTTGCTTCTGTTACTCTTCCCAATATTCTTTGTACAATTCTGTCAGATCGTGAGATTGTGAAGGAAAGTGACTGTTGTCATAACATAAATATATTCGCTAATGAACTTGCCATGGGTATGACTGTTGCCTACTCAGACATACCTCCCTACATCATGTGACTAACTCCTGCCTATCTTGACATTGTTGGTCTCTGTTTTTCAGTAGGATTGTCCAATATTATTAATACCCAATGAGAATGCAAATTCAATGTAAAACAATTGTAAAGTAAAATTGTAAACTTTGCAAAAGGTGCCAGATCTCATAAAAGTCAATGCAAGTGATTTATATATATGTTACTTTACACACACACACACACACACACACACACACACACAGATAGATACACACACACACAGGCAATAACAAATCAGCCAGTATCTTGTGGAAAAAGGGAAAATTGAAGAAGTATAAATGTGGTTACCTCAAAAAAATGTTTTAAATATCGAGGATTAAGAGTGGATTTTGGAAAAATTAATAAAGCCTTTGACTATTTCTGATAAAAGAAGTCTTTTAAAAATAATTGGTTTAAGTACTTAACTAAGATATAAAAAGCATTAATCATAAAAGAAATTATAGACAAATCTTCCTACATTAAAGTTAAGAATGTCTGCTTCTCAAAGAAGTTATAAAGAAAGCAAAACACAATTTTATTTATACTGAGATGGGAAAAAGTAGTTTTACAGTTGTGAGTATGCAAAATAGAGTTTATTCTTCTCTTATTGTTTATTATTATCTTATTTTCCATATGAACAACTGTAAACCTACTTTTCCCCAGAATATATACAGAATTACAAATCAAGAAGAAAAAGACAACTCAGTAGAAAAATGGGAAAACAGTGTAGTGAACAGGCATTTCTCAGAAAGAGAAACACAAATGATGAATAAACTTTTTTTAAAAATCTCATCCTTATTTTATAAGCAGGGAAATGAAATATATGACCACATTGAGGTACCATCTTATTATTTCTAGAGAGACAAAAGTTTAGATGTCTGTATTTGTTATCTGTTGCCCTGTTACAAATTACCACTAATTTAGTGGCTTAAAACACCACCCATTAGCTTATAACTTCAGTGGATCATGAGTTTGGGTATGGCTTCACAGGTCCTCCGCTTAGGAGTGCCTGACAACACTAAGCAATGATGAGGATGCAGATCAGTAGAGATTTTTATTAAATATTTCTGAAAATAGGGAGATCAAGATGGCAGAGGAGTGAATGGAAGTCATACTGAACTTCTCCCAGGGCCAATCTTGAATTACAACTAAATTGTGGAGAAGTCACCCAGTACAAACAATTGAACAATAATGAGAGAGAAGCCTTATAATCTCAAACAGACAGAAGAATCAGTTCAGCACAACCTGACTGGAATACCAGAAGGAGAAGAAGAGGAGCAAGGGATAGAAAAACCTGTTTGAAAACATAATGATGGAAAACTTCCCTAATTTGAGAAGAGAAAAATTCACACAAGTCCAGGAAGCACAGAGGGTCCCAGTCAAGAGGAACCCAAAGCGACCTACTCCAAAACACATCATAATTAAAATGGCGGATATCAAGGACAAAGAGAGAATCTTAAAGGCAGCAAGGGAGAAACAGGAAGTAACATACAAGAGAGCCCCAATAAGACTAGCAGCTGACTTCTCTACAGAAACACTACAAACCAGAAGGGAATGGCAAGAAATATTCTGAGTAATGAAAAGCAAAGGCCTGCAACCAAGACTACTCTACCCGGTGAGGCTCTCAGAATGAAAGGCAAAATAAGGAGTTTCCCAGACAAAAGAAGGCTAAAAAAATACACCTCTACCAAACCAACATCACAAGATATGCTAAAGGGACTGCTGTAAGAAGATGAAGGAAAAGAGATGGAAACGCAAGTACAAAGGGAAAATATGAGTAAGTACCTATCAATAATAACTTTAAATGTAAATAGCTTAAATGCTCCAATTAAAAGACATAGAGTAGCTGAATGGATAAGAAAACATGACCTGCACATTTACTGCCTACAAGAGACCCACCTCAGAACAAAAGACCTACACAGACTGAAAGTAAAGGGTTGGAAAAAAATATTCTAAGCAAATGGACAGGAAAAAAGCTGGGGTAACAATATTTATATGAGACAGAATAGACTTCAAAACAAAGGCACAAAAAGAGACACAGAAGGATACTTCATAATACTCAAAAGAAGAATCCATCAAGAAGACAAAAACATTGTAAACCTATATGCACCCAACATAGGAGCACCCAAATATATAAGGAAAATCCTGGAGGACTTCAAGAAAGATCTAAACAGCAACACACTTATAGTAGGGGATTTTAATACTCTGCTGTCAACAATGGATAGATCATCCAAACAAAATATCAACAAAGGTACTGTGGAACTGAATGAAGTATTAGACCAAATGGACTTAACTGATATATATATATATATCACCTTGAACCTTTCATCCCAAAGAAGCAAGCTACACATTCTTTTCAAATGTGCATGGAACATTTTCAAAGATAGACCACATGATAGGACACAGAACAAGCCTCAACAAATTTAAGAAAATTGAAATCATATCAAGCATTTTCTCAGACCACAAGGGCTTAAAACTGGAAACCAAACTCAAGGAAAAAACTCAAAAACATTAAAACTCATGGAGACTGAGTAGCACGAATGGGTCAATAATGAGATCAAAGAAGAAATCAGAAAGTTTCTGGAAACAAATGAAAATGAACATACAACAGGCCAAAACCTATGGGGCACAGTGAAGGCAACCCTGAGAGGAAAGTTAATAGCAATATAGGCCTACCTAAAAAAGATAGGAACATTTCAAATAAACAACCTAACCCTACATCTACAAGAACTGGAGAAACAACAACAAACAAAATACAGAGCTAGCAGAAGGAAGGAAATAATCAAGGCCAGAGCAGAACTGAATGACATAGAGACTAAAAGAACAATTCAAAGGATCAATAAATCCAGGAGCTGGTTCTTTGAAAAGATAAACAAAATTAACAAGCCTTTAAGCAGACTCATCAAGAAAAAAAAGGGAGAGGATGCAAATAAATAAAATCAGAAATGAAAGAGGAGAAATTATAACTAATACCACAGAAATACAAAGGATTGTAAGAAATTACTATGAACAACTATATGCCAAGAAATTTGAAAACCTGGGTGAAATGGACAAATTTCTAGAAAAATGTAATCTTCCAAAATTGAATGAAGAAGAAGCAGAAAGCCTGAACAGACCGATAACAGCTGGTGAAATTGAAGCAGTAATAAAAAAACTCCAGGCACACAAAAGCCCTGGACCAGATGGCTTCACAGGAGAATTTTACAAAACATTTAAGGAAGAGCTAACCCCTGTCATTCTCAGACTATTCAAAAAAATCCAAGAAGAGGGAAAACTCCCAAACTCTTTTTATGAGGCCACCATCATCCTGATCCCAAAACTAGACAAAACCACAACAAAGAAAGAAAACTACAGGCCAATATCACTGATGAACATAGACTCTAAAATCCTTAACAAAATATTGGCAGACTTCATCCAGTAATATCTTAAAAAGATCATCCATCACGATCAAGTGAGATTCATCCCAGGGTTGCAGGGTGGTACAATATTCGCAAATCAATACACGTAATACATCACATAAACAAAAGGAAAGACAAAAATCACATGATCAGATCAATAGATGGGAAAAAAGCTTTTGATAAGGTACAGCACCCATTTATGATAAAAACACTCAGCAAAGTGGGAATAAAGGGGGGCATACCTCAACACAGTAAAGGCTATATTTGAGAAACCTATATCCAACATTATACTGAACAGGCAAAATCCAAAAGCTTTCTCACTAAGATCAGGAACAGGACAAGAATGTCCACTTTCACCACTGCTATTCAACAGAGTATTGAAGTCCTAGCCTCAACCATCGACAACAAAAAGAAATAAAAGGCATCCAAATTGGAAAGGAGGAAGTAAAACTGTCATTGTTTGCAGATGACATGATAGTGTACATAGAAAACCCTATAGACTCCACCAAAAAAACTACCAACCTAATAAGTGAATTTGGCAAAACATCAGGACACAAAGTCAATATTCAGAAATTGAAGGCATTTTTATATACCAACAATGAAATATTGGAATCAGAAATCAGGAAAAAGAAACCCATTTACTATAGCAACAAGAAAAATAAAGTACCTTGGAATAAACTTAACCAAGGAGGTAAAAGGCCTGTACTCAGTAAAATACACAACACTGAAGAAAGAAATTAAGGAAGACACAAATAAATGGAAGCATATACCATGTTCATGGATTGGAAGAATTAACATCATCAAAATGTCCATACTACCCAAAGCAATTTATAGATTCAATGCAATCCCTATTAAACTACCAATGACACATTTCACAGATATAGAACAAACAATTCAAAAATTTATATGGAACCATAAATGACCCCGAATAGCTGCAGCAATTTTGAGAAAGAAGAAGAAAGTATGAAGGATCACAATAACAGACATCAAACTATATTATAAGGTCACTATAATCAAAACAGTCTGGTACTGTTATAAGAACAGATACATAGATCAATGGAACAGAATAGAGACCCCAGAAATAAACCCATGTCTCTACGGTCAATTAATATTCAACAAAGGGGGTAGAAGCATAAAATGGAGTAAAAATAGCTTCTTCAACAACTGCTGTTGGGAGATCTGGACAACTACATGCAAAAAAGTGAAATTTGACCACCAACTTACACCGCACACAAAAATAAACTCGAGATGGATAAAGGACTTAAATATAAGTCATGACACCATAAAAGTCCTAGAGGGAAACATATGCAGGAACATCTCAGATATTTCACGCAGCAATATTTTCACCGATATGTCCCCTAGAGCAAGGGACATTAAAGGGAAGAATAAACAAATGGGACTTCATCAAATTAAGAAGCTTGTTACATGGCTAAAGAAAAATCAGCAAAATGAAAAGGGAATCAACTGTATGGGAAAATATATTTGCCAATGATAACTGGGACAAGTGTTTGATCTCCAAAATACATAAGGAACTCACGCAGCTCCACTCCAGGAGGACAAACAATCCAGTTAAAAAATGGGCAAAGGACCTGAACAGACATTTCTCCAAGAAGAACATACACAGGGCCCAGAGACATATGAAAGGATGCTCAGCATCACTAGCCATCAGAGAGATGCAAATTAAAACCACAATGAGATACCACTTCACACCAGCTAGAATGGCCATCATAAATAAATCAACAAACAAGTGCTTGCAAGGATGTGGAGAAAAGGGAACCCTAGTGCACTGTAGGTGGGAATGCAGACTGGTACAGCCACTGTAGAAAACAGTTGGGAATTTCCTCAAAAAACTAAAAATGGAACTGCCTTTTGACCCAGCAATTCCATTGCTGGGATTATACCCTAAGAATCCTGAAACACCAGTTCGAAAGAACCTATGCACCCCAATGTTCATAGCAGCACAATTTACAATAGCCAAGAATTGGAAGCAACCTAAGTGCTCAACAGTATATGAGTGGATCAAAAAACTGTGGTACATTTACACAATGAAATACTATGCAGCAGAAAGAAAGAAAGAGCTACACTATCCTTCACAACAGCGTGGCTGGAACTGGAGAGCATTATGCTAAGTGAAATAAGCCAGGCGGTGAAAGACAAATACCATATGATCTCCCCTATAAGTGGAACCTAATCAACAAAATAAACAAGCAAGCAAAATATAACCAGCAACATTGAAATAAAAAACAAACTGACATTAACAAGAGGGAAGGAGGGAGGGGGAATAACAGAGGAAAAGGAAGGGAATGGTCATCAAGGAACATACATAAAGGACCCATGGACAAAGCGAAATGGGGGAAGGATTGAGGGTGGGAGGTGGAGGTGGGTGAGGCTGGCGGAAAGTGGTGGCAGGAAAATGTTGACAAAAGAGAAATAGACATGGGGAGGCTAAGAATGGTATAGGAAATTGAGAAGCCAAAGAACTGATATATATAACCCATAAACATGAACTAAGAGGTGTGGGGATGATGAGATGGGGTGCAGGGCAGAGGGGATAAAGGGGAGAAAAAATGGGACAGATGTAATAGCATAATCAATAAAGTATACCAAAAAATAAATAAATCTTAAAAATATAAAAATGAACACTTCTGAAAATAATTTTACATTATTTTACAAAGTTGAACATTTATATATCTTTAAGACACAATAATTCTAATTACTGTAGGTCTACATGCTGGGAAGGCTTGTACTTGTAAACTTGGAAACATGCACAAGAATGTTCATAACAGTGTTGTTGAGAAAGACAAGTCCCTGGAAACAACCCAAATGCCCACCAATAGGAAAATGAGTAAATTGTAGAATTCTCACCCAATGATGTAAACAGAAACATACAACATCAATAAATTAGAAACATCGTGTTGACTAAAGCAAGTCAAAGAAAACTAGGTACAGTTGGATATATTTTTATAGAGCTCAAGAAAAGCAAAAGTAAATAATAGATATTTGTAAAACTATATGAAAAAATCTGGGGAATGATAATGGGATCCAGAACGGTGCTTACCTTGGCAGGTGTACAGGTACAGGGGTGGGATGAAAAAGGAAGTACACAGATTCTAGGTATTTGATAATATTCTATTTCATTTTGTTATTATGCTTTATAGTTATATATGCTACATATCCTTTTGTATGGTTGTTACATAATAAAAATTTAAGAAAACGTTCATAGAAGTCAGATATATGAAGGAAGTAAAATTATACTATATAATGCCCTTGATTATGTCAAAATCCTAATCATTTTATTTTTTATTTTTATTTATTGTTCAGTTACGGCTGTTCTGCCTTTTTCCCCATTGCTCACTCCTACCCCATCTCCCCAACTTCCACAGTCAATGCCTTCCCATTGTCCATGCCCACGGGTCCTCTATTCATTTAATGAATTATTTTTTCTAGTAAGTAGTACATTATTTTAAATTATAAGTTTTAAATTATGAGACAAATAAACATATTTTAATGAGTATTAGATCAATTTTTCATGGAAAAAATCTCATTCAAACTTTTTTCTTTACAGTGTGTTATGGAAATTGGTTACATGTTAAGTGTATTGACTTTATTAAATTTGCCTTTTGATCATAAGGCTCTTCTCTAATTTATTAATACAGATGTTATCATTTCCACTGCTGTTCTCACCAAGATCCGTCTAAACTGTTTGCCTTTCTATGGTCTGTCAAATAGATATCATCTCTACCTTTGAATCTACCCATCCACCGCACACTATTTCTGGCACCTCTGTGGGGACCTGGCATCATTCTTGCCTTTTTTATGACTTAGTTATTTGTTTTTCCTCAGCTGAATAGTGAGCTCCTTGAAGTTTTTAGTCTTAGTTATCTTTGTATGAAGTAGCACAATGATATGCATAGTACTGGTACTAAATAGAAACTTAGTTGACGTGAATTTTCTAGACCTTTTTTATTATAGGTTTTAAAAAAATCAACACTATCACTATATAACATGTGCAAATACTTCACCTATATTAAGTTGCTAGGTAAGATGCAAAGGTGAAATATGTCAATTGTTTTGGTAATGAAGTTCAGGCTAATCTAGATAATTATGTACTTTGCACAGGACTTCACAAACATATATTTGCATCTGGAAATAAAATCCCTTGTGAAATGATCTCTCAAGAAGTTTGTGTTGCTTTTATCAGAGTGCACCAGAAGCATTTTTTTATTGTTACAAAAATGGTGAAGGTTAGTTCATGCAAATTTCTCATACGCCTCATAAAACACTGGATCATCTACATCCGAAGCCAGGAACCACTGTGTAACCAAGTAGCTCTCTGCTCATAAGGAACTCAGCTGTGTAATTCTGTTTCACCCCCGTATTCAGCATCTCCTCTCCTCCAGAGGGCTTTACCACTTCATGACTTCATAAACAAGACAGGTCCAGAGTTCAGTTTCACTGACATTTTTGTTATAAAGCTAATAAACAATCAGTCCCAAGGTATCGCCCATTATTTCTCCCTTTTCTAAAGTTAGGTAGAATTGTAATATGCTTTTACAGAGTTTCTAATTTATCTTCCTGCTAATGAAAACAGGCATTTCTAGATAAATGAGGCAGTGTTCTTTAGGAGTTGCCTTTATATAGAGAGGAAAGCAATTTTGCTTAAGATTTGAAATCTGGCTGAAGTCTTTTTAAAAGAAATATGGATGGGGGTGGGAGGATGGAAAAAAGACTGAAACCAAGCAAAGAGGCAAAAATGTATTGCATTTTTTTTAAGGTGTGGAAAAGAGTTGTGTGTGCAATTAGAATCTCTGTGGTTAAGGAAGTTGTTGGAAAAACATCACCACATGTTTAATTGAGGACTACAGTTTGAGTTGGGACCGCATTTTCACACTTATGGGTACCAGTATGCACATGCACATGGGAGCAGAGTTTTCAGAACCAATTCATTGAATACACCTGCATGTTTTATGAATTAAAAAACTATCTGATACCTTCCACACTATCAGAAAACCACCACAAACATTTAACTAAGAGATCAAGGTAGTGCATGAGGTGGTTTCCTGAGCTACATATAGTATGTGATGGAGGATCCAAAAAAGCCCCTAATTTATTTGTTAAAAATTATATATTTATCTTACATATTTAAACTTTAGTCACCTTCAAAGTACCCTCTATGTGATGCAATACACCCATCAAGACATTTTTTTCCACTGCTCAAAACAGTTTTTGAACTTGTTGATTTTGATGCCATTTGTTGCTTCTGCTATTTTTTGTTTCACCTCTTCCACATCGGCAAAATGTTCCCCTTGGAGGACTTTTTTCATCCAGGGAAACAAAAATAATCACTCAGGGTGAGATCGGGTGCATAGGGAGGGTGGGACATGGGGGTCATGCCTTTGGTCAAAAACTGCTGAACACTCAACATGGGTGTGGACAGGTGCACTTGTAAATCACCCATCATGAAATGGGCAAATGTACAGAAAGAGTCATAAAAAAATTCACTAAAGCTGAATGCAGCCTCTCACAGCAATGTCAGCTGGTACAGTGATACAGGTGTGTTCCTAGAACACCCACCTCGCAGGGGAAGCCTGTACTACAAGGGGCCTGCCCTCCAGAAAATAATTGTTTTTGGTGGGAGGGTTTCCCCTCATAAACAATGAAAAAATTAGCTCAAAGTTATGAAACTTACAGTACTGGTAAATTATACAAGCTCTGCTAACTGGAAGATGTTACCCAATGGTCTAATTCAAGCAAAAGTTCTCAACATAAATATATCTTACCTCCGTTCATGGGCACTACTAACATATGATGGGCATAGTTTGCTAATGATGCCATAGCAAGTGGCAGAATTACTGAGCCCCTAGCATGAGTAGAGCATAATAGTAGGTATGAGAGATATATAGAAAGATCCACGGTGGTTCTGACCTTAAAGGCTCATCATTCAACTGGAGAGAAAGAATGGATTTATAAAGATTAAATACTGAAGAACATAGATGGCATCTGCCAACATGTTGGAAAAGAGATTTTCTGTGTATTCTGCGAAGCAGGCTTTCTCAGAGGCATTAGCCTCTAACTAACTTCATCTTGAACCCATTGGGTGAACTAGAGTGAAGAAAAGGTGGTATCTCTTTCCTTGGTGTACATGGTATCCAAGCATCTGAGAGGGTGGCTTTCACCCTGGTGAGTGGAGATAAGCATGCATCTTTGGCTAAGGAGGAAAGCTGCCTGTTTCACATGAGTTAACCAGGCTGGGGGGTGAGGTGATTATTCCCAGAGCTCACCTAAGCAAGCTGATGAATCCAAGGTGAGCAGAATCAATGGCCTGGCATTTACCAAACACAGATTCTGGTTAAAACAGAATTAATTAGTTCCTCTTAGTTATTACCTCAAGTAGGCAGGCTGAGGAAGAAGAGGTGTTAAGGTGCATATTGGATATGAACTACCTTCTGTTTTCAGCTGAAGGTGAAAAGCAAAAGACAGAGAATATAAACAGACAATGAATATAAAATTATAGCTCAGTGGGGAAAGGAGTTCTGTTAGCAATTTAATTTTTTCCTCTGAATTGTACCCAGAATGGCACTGACTGTTATTTGCATAGACTGTTCAGAATGTAGACTTTTAATTTATTGTCAGATAAAATACAAATACCTGAAGTCTGAGTGATTCTGTCAGTTTCTAATATGGGGTTAGAGACTGTCACCATGTAATGACAGCATTATTTGAAGCTAATACTGTGATTAATTTCTTACCATTCTACTCAGCAAATATTGACAATGAATCCAGTATAACTTGGCGGAGACCCTTGTAACAAGAGAATCCATAACCATGTCTAACAGTCTGTCTGAGAAACCGGGATATCTAGGAAAAAAACATCATTTTAAGGATAGACATGGTATGGTGAATGCATGCAAGACATACTCAGCCGAAGAGAAAACTAGCCTCGGCATTAATAGTCTAGCTTATTTTCTAGTATAGCTGTTCATAAAGTAATTTGAAGATTGAGGCATGCTAAAAAATAATATTAATGTGTGTTATGAACAAACTCTGAATAAATAAAGAAATGCCAACCTGAAGATGCAATCTTTTGTTGGTGGGGAAATAATAAACTATTTATGATTTTCTTATGATGTTTCATTGACATATGGTGCTTTTAAACCAGTGACAAATTAATTGACTTGGTTTAAAAAGAAATGGAGGTGGCTTAATGAAGAAGGACAGGATATGTTTTACAAGGCAGCTGGTTCTGTCACTGCTGGCTTATGGAGACAATATACATAGGACAGCAAATGAGTCTCTGTTGCATAAGATAGATTCTCTTTATAATAGAATTGCATGCTTTGTCTCTAAATGGGGTTATTATACACACCATTGCACAATGTTTGAAGAGCTTGGTTGGCCCTTATAGAGGGTTAGGAGAGAAATAAATTGGAAAACAATCGTACTTAAGACCTTCAATCCATCAAACACTCCATATTTATCTAAATTACTAGCACGTTCTCCCAATATACAAATCTGTATGATATGCGCAGCTAGAATGTTAATGCTGACCAGCATTCACTTTGCTTTCATCAGGTTTTCCGTTGTAAGCACAGAGTAAAATTCACGCACGTTGGAGCCTGACAGTGCATTTCAACCACTGTCCTCCCATTCCTTTTCCCTCCACTCTTCATACACCCCACTGTCGTACCCCCGGAAGTTTTGTTTGGTATTCTTTCCACCCACAGTGAACACATATGCATCACTTGTCCCGGGTTATTTAACTCTCAGAACTTTTTGACTTTGCATACCCAGGCAGACTTAATGCTAATTTACTCAGTGTTTTTGCTGTTTTCCACACTCATGGGTCCTTAATGTTCAGTTGCTTAGTTATCCTTTAGAATAAATCCATTTCAATTCACTCAGCAGCCTCTAAAAGTCCCAAGGAGTTATAGAAGATGACAGGATAAGTGGCACCATCGTTCACTTTGTCTGTGAAGAGTGCACGTCCTGTTATAGGACGTGGGCAAGACCCATTCGGATGGTGCATAGGTCAGGGGGCGTGGGAGCTGAGTCATGCCTTCCTGGTAAAGCCCTGTAACCTGGGCTTTACACCAGCTAGAATTTCCTCAAAATTCTTTGAGCCTGGCTCTCTCCTTCTAGTGATATCATGCAGCCTTTGAGAATTCGGTAGCTCACTTTGATCTAGATTCTTTTAGGGTTGTAACATGTTTTCAAGCCCCAGAGGAGGTGTTGCATGGGAAAAGTGACTCACGTGTATCTCGCGATAAAGTTTTTGACTTGTCAAGGGATTTTGAACACACCATTCATTCTTGTTGACCTCGGTATTCTCTCCTATGAAGTGAGGTAACAATATTTGCTTTTCCCGTAGTTTCTTCTGCGCCTCTTTCCTCCCTTCCTACCAGGAGCAATTAAAAACAATTAGGTCTGTGAAACATTGGAAGGTTCTTGGAGTAAGATGGTCTTTTCAATTTAAGGCATTACTCTATCCCAAACCATATTGCTTCCTCCTCATCGTTGCAGAGCTCTTTACTTTCAAGTCTGCATGTATTCTGTCTGGTCTAGAGAAAGGAGAGCTGAAAGAAATGGACCAAACAGTTTCATGGGCTTCTCCACATATTTATTACCTTTTCCAAATTGAATCTTGAAGCTTTGCCAGACATGTTATTTTTCCAACAGAGCAGACATTAAGTGGCTATAGAAAATAAACTGACCTCTGATATCTTTCTCATAGCTTGCAATGTCCATTTACTGGGAAGATTTTATTGTAAGGTGTGATGGGGGTGCTGTATAGCAGAGGAAAGTCACCACTTTGTAATTCAATTTGTTATTTTCCTCTTTTGTGTGGGCTTTTGAATTTCCTTGTCATCTCTGGAATTATTTCTTAAATGGTGGGTATTGTGTGATGAGTGTGTTTCTCCAGAAGCATATGCCATCCAAGTAATTTTTAAGTTGCCTACACTCTTGAAAATAGAGACATGTTATTTATAATAAAGTTACTATAATTTGGCCAGGGAAAAGAAAAAAACTGAGACAAATGGTAACAATGACTAGGTAATGAATTTCCTCTTACCTATTTTTTAAAAAAGACTTTTATGTTCTTTGGTAAAATAGATTATTTAATGACAATGATAAGAATACTTAACTCTAGGTAAAAAGTCATTTCCATTTGACTGGATTTTCATTTAATGAGAGGGTTTTTATTTATATTTTGTTCCTTTAACATAATTATCTTAAGAAAATAATATGTACAGAGACAAATGAGTAGGGACTAGACACTAATTTTTTTTTTATTAATGTTTGTTCAAATTAGTGCAGGTTAGAGGAGAGGGAATCTAGAATTGAAATGCCTTAGAAATAAATCTTTGCTTGTATGTAATATCTTTAGTTCAAAGATCTGAAAGCATGTTGTAAGCAATTAAACTTTAGGGTACAAACGGGAATTCTATATTGTTCATTGGTTAAATTAAGTTACTGAATTGAGATTTGCTTTGGGTTCCTAGGAAGTTCTTTCTTTTAAGTCTACAAATTTGCATATCCTAGTGTTCCTGGACTTTTTTTTTTTTCCTATTCCCTCAAGCCATTTCCAGATCTCTTTTCTTCCCAAGTCATATTTCTTAAAAGGCACACTTTCTTTACTTTCTACTTTTGATTTGTTCTTCAGCCTCTGTGACTTTCACTCCCAAAATGTTACTGTAACCTTCTGAATAAGGTCAGCGACGCTGTCCTAATAACTCGCCCCAAAGGCCATTTTAGTCCCCTCCTGTCTCTTCTCTCTACCCCGTTTGATATCACTAACCTCCCAAATCATTCCTCCCTTTCTAAACATCCGCCTCTTCTTGGTTTGGGGGATATTCAGTTACTCTATTTTCTTTCTGTGGATCTTACTTATTTTTCCCACCCCATATATGCTGGCTCTCCCCTGAATCTGGTGGTCCGGGCTCACCCTGTAAGCCTTTCCTGACTGAGGAATCCACTCTCATGGCTCTAGCTGGAACCCACTGTTAGCTCCAGCTTGCTCCTCAGTTCTCAACTCTGAGACCACATTTTCAATGCCTCTTCTAGATATCTTACAGAGCCCCAGGCTCAACAAATCCCAAACCCACTGATTATCAGGAGAGAATACAATAACAGTTCCCTTCTCCTTCCTTCAACACTGTCACCCCTGCTAGCCTCCCTGTCTCCATTACCATCACCCTCCAGCCCCCACATGACTGTGTTGGAGACCTTGGAGTCATCTGGGCTCTTGCTCCTCGTGGGCTCTTGTCTGATCATATAATAAACCCCACTGATTCTACCTCAGAAACGTCTTCACACCGACCTACCTTCCACTCTAACTAGTTGTTTTAGGTCCAGCTTTTTTCATCCGGCTTGTACTGGTGCCCCGAGCAGTCTCTTCATCCTGTTCTCTGCTTTGCTGCTGGAGTTATTCCCCTGAAGACAGACTCAGGCATGGCTCATCCTTGGCTCCCAACTGCGTTAAGGATGTGGTCCCAAACTACATCCTATGTGACCTACACTATCTAATTCCAACCAGTGAGCCCAGGCTGTTCTCTCTGCTTATCCTTCCTCCTGCCCTGTGCACCTGTTGAACTGGATTCACCACTCCCCTACCCTGTTGCTGAACCTTGGCCTACAAAGCTCTTCTTTTCTCTCTGTTTGGGGGAAACTCCTACTCATTATTTCAAGTGAGCATTTAAGTTCCATTTTTGTGAAACCTCCCCCAACTCCTGCAACTGGAATTAGTCACACCTTGCCCTTATGCAACACTTTGTCGAGATCTTTCATCACTGCTCTTGTCTCTCAGTCCCATGATCATAAGCTTAGGGAGAAATGGACTTTCTCTTCCTCAACTGCCTTATTATTTGTATCCAAATGCTGGGCATATCCTAACCCTTTGATCAACATTGGTCTGATGCGCGATTGAGTGAATCTATGTGTGAATGCAATCAGCAATGGATCTGTGAGGTAGCTTGGGTTGGTCCTGAGCCATCCTGACTACACTGCTAACGGCGCTTTCCTTGTCTTGCCGGGGCTGTTAATTTCCACCTGTGGTTGTGCTCTCCACCAGGAAAAGGAGAAGCTGTATGTGGAACTAAAGCTCACCCTGGCCCGGCACCCTGGGCCTGAGGCTGCAGAGCAGCTACAGATCTACCGCCAGACGCTGCAGGAGAAGTCCAAGCAGATTAAAGTAAGTAGCCTCGGCTCTTTCCTGGCCAAACTCTGAGGAACACGCCGGAGCAAGTCTGCTGCCTCGGCTCTAGGAGCCAGCCTCCCAAATGCCATACTCTACCCAAGTCAGCCTTTTTAGCACTTTAGTCCCCGGAGGAGCAGGTCAAACCTCAGAGTAACCCCTCTGCTCCTAGACTGATAGACACCCCTGGCCCACCAATTCTTCATTTCCCGAAAGAGGGAAGTGAGGAAAGAGTTGGGGAGACGATGAGGGCAATGGAATGGAAATTTGGGGGTGGGTAGGGTTTGTATGGATAATTTCAAGATTATTTAGGGGGGCTGAATGTTGGGAAAAACAGAGGAAACATGTTAACACCATCGCCCATTGAAGGAGACCACTGTGACAAAGCAGGTTTTCTGCTCTTCCATTCCACCTGCAATAAATGTCACAAAGCGCCAGCTACTCCCCAGCCCCCAGGGCCTTGCTTCATGACCATCTATCAAATAAATTGCCATGAAAGGGAAATAAAACCATGCAGGAATCCTCTTAGCATAAATTCTCTTCTAAGTGACAGAGGAAACTCAATTGGGCTGATGGAATGTTTTACTATTTACATGTGCCTTTTAAAAATGTTCTTAAAAAATCGTGTATTCTGAGCAAAAATGACAACTAAACTACGAAACAACTATCACTCAGAACCATCAGAAAACTGAGCTGTATGGAAGTCCAACAACCAAGGAATTAAAGAAGTCACATTTATTCAGATGAGGAGGGGTGGAGATGTGGTGATGTGAAATGGGCTGGTTCTACACCCCTGTGTGGTAGGTAAAAATCGAGGGGGATATCTTGGGAGTAAGGGATCCCAACCTCATATCAACCTACCCAGCCCAGGGTTCCAGTGCCAGGGGGATAAGTCCCCATAATGCCTGGCTCTAAAACCAGTGGGGTTGGGGGTGGTGGAAGAAACTGTGGGATTCTTAGGCATCTCCTCTTAAAGGGCCCACAATGGACTCACACAGACTCACCTCCTCTGGGCTCCAGCATCAGGGCAGCAGCTTGAAGGGCACCAGTGGCATATGGGAAGGAGCTGGTGTCTGGCATCAGGACAAGAGCCAGGGGACAACTTCCTCCCAGACAAAACTCCAGAGGCCAGGCAGTGGCCCTTGTTCCTTTCCTGAACCCCCCCGCCCCCGAACCATAGTGTGGTGGCACCATATCTGAGGCTCCATCAACCTGGTTCACACAGATTGCCCTGCCATGTCAATTACCCAAAGCTTCACCCCAACTTAAGGGGCCCGCCCAAGTGGTTAATGGTGGCTTTTCTACATCAGGCCACACTACTAAGACAGGGAGTCAAAGTAGCTCTACCTAATACATAGAAACAAACACAGGGAAGCTACCAAAATGAGGAGACAAAAAAGTATGGCTTGAATGAAAGAACAGAGCAAAACTCCAGGAAAAGAACTAAACACAATGGAGATAAGCTATCTATCAGATGCAGAGTTCAAAGCACTGTTTATTAGGATACTCAAGGAATTCAGTGGGTACTTCAAAAGCATAAAAACTAGCCTATCAGAAATGAAAGTTACACTAATTGAAATAAAAAAAAATTATAGGGAGCTAACAATGGAAGGAATGAGGTTGAGAACCAAATCAATGATTTGGAACATAAGGAAGACAAAAACATTCAATCACAACAGCAAGAAGAAAAAAGAATCCAAAAAATGAGGATAGGGTAAGGAGCCTCTGGGATAACTTCAAATACACCAACATTTGCATTATAGGGGAGCCAGAAGAGGAAGAGAAAAAGCAAGAAATTGAAAATTTATTTGAAAAAATAATGAAAGAGAACTTCCCTAATTTGGTGAGGGAAATAGACATACAAGTATAGGAAGAACAGAGAGTCCCAAACAAAATGGACACATAGAGGCCCACTCCAAGACACATCATAATTAAAATGCCAAAGGTTAAAGATAAAGAGAAAATCTTAAAAGCAGCAAGAGAAAAGCAGAGAGTTACTTACAAAGGAGTACCCATAAGACTGTCAGCTGATTTCTTAAAAGAAACTTCGCAGGCTAGAAGGCAAGAAGTATACAAAGTGATGAAAAGCAAGGACCTACAACCTAGATTACTCTATCCAGCAAAGCTATAATTTAGAATCGAAGGGCAGATAAAGTGCTTCCCAGACAAGAAAAAATTAAAGGAGCTTATCCTCACCAAGCCTTTATTACATGAAATGTTAAAGGGACTTAAGAAAAAGAAGATCAAAACTATGAACATTAAAATGGCAATAAATTTACAACTATCAACAACTGAATCTAAAAAACAAACTAAACAAACAAGCAGAACAGGAACAGAATCATAGGTATGGAGAGCATTTGGATCGTTATCAGCTGGGAGGGAGGATGGGGAGAATGGGAGAAAAGGTACAGGGATTAAGAAATAGAAATTGGTAGGGTGATGTTAAGAATGGTATAGGAAATGGAGAAGCCAAAGAACTTATATGCATGACCCATGGACATGAACTAAGGGTGCAGTGGAATTGCTGGAGGGAGTGGGGGATGCTGGAGGAGGGCAAAGGGGAAAAATCTGGACAACTTTAATAGCATAATCAATAAAATAATTAAAAACGAAAAAAGAAACCCGGCACATTCCCATTGTATTTTGAGCTTTACCTCCTAAGTGACTACTTTGATATTCTTGGCATGTCAGGGAAATCTTATAAATACACATGCACAGGATGTAGCACATACCAGCTGAATTCCAGTGCTTACCTGCACACTGCGGCTAATAATTATTGCCTTTCTGCCTGGGTTAAAATAGATGCCATGCTACTAACATAGTACCGATCCTTTACAAATAAGACATGAAATTTGCATCCTTTCTGTTAAAGAGGCAGATGAAATGGAAGTCTAATTGGAACATTAATTTTCAACTAATCACACTAAGTATTCATTTCATATGATCATCCTGAAATGTAATTTGACTTTTTATGAGGAATAATCTTTTGATTATTTTAATCCCTTTGAACAGTTGAGTATTTTGAACAAAATAAAAGCTTATTTTCTCAGGGATGGGTATAGAATGGAAAAGCACATGTCTGTCTTTACACTGTCATCAGGTAGCCACACTTGGCACTGGATTGCGTTCAGTGGCTTATAGGAGCCTTTGGTCACTGTAGCCCTTTATATCAGGAAACCCAGGTTTTTGCTCTGAAAGAAATGTAACCATTGGTGGAAGAGGATCTGATGTGGATTGTACTGACCCTCTTGGCCAATTTGTCCTCATTACCTGGACTTTTCTTTTTTTTAAAGGAAATTCCACATTCACTATTTGGAAACAAGGCCTTGGTTCCTTCAAGTTTAACTATTAAGACAGGTTTTATTCCAACATGAAAATCACATTTGTTAGCTCATGATAACGTAGTCAGAATCATTTTCACAGCAATTAGAGGAAAGAGTTCAGGAGCAAGTCAGCACTCAAAAGACAAAAATCCTCCTTTTATACAAATGTTTAAAATAGTGAGAGAGAGGAAAAACAAATTTGCGTTTACTGCATGCCCCTTTGAACAATAGCCTTTCTTTTCTCCCCTTGGTTTTTGTGGGCAGCACCCCTAGCTCTGGGATGTTTTCCACATTCCACTCAGATGAGCGAGTTTCCACCCCTATGACCCAGCCTGAGATCGGGCATTTATTGAGCACCACAATGGAAGAGGGAGATCCTCAGGCCTCCTGTCACAGCCTCTCACATGCATTAGACTCTCCCATGCACATGTCAGAGCTCCCTGAGTCTTAGAGGAAAGTGTCCCAGTGCTGGGATAAAGTGGGAACATGAGAATAGTCTCAAAGAATACAATAAAGAGGTGACAGGTAGTTAGCAGAAAACACATAAATTGAATTCCTACTTAGCGTGGTGGTGGCAGGGTGATTCCAGAATACGTACATATTTATCGTATATATATTTACCATAATCCTCAGGTGAATCACACTCCCTAGTGATGTTTTTCTTGAAAGCCTTTTAAAAAAGGTTTTAAAGGCAATTTTATACTGTACATCTGGGAGTTTTCCAGTCTCGCCTCACAGTACTCCTTGAAACACATTACACCATTTATGTGTGACCCTGTCGAATGTTGCCTGACAGTTCCCTTTTTTAAGTAAGTGAATGTGGTTCCATTTGAGTTTGCCCCTGTTTACGAGTCTTCAGTTCTCATCCTTGAACTTGTGGAAGTATGCAGATTAACTGTTAAACTGAACTTGGTTTTGTACCTCTAGCCCCACTGAGGTAAATGGCAGCAGACTGAAAAGATTTTCGGGAAAAATTGTGTTGTTTAACTGCACATCTTCTGTTTTACTTACCATGCTAGGTTTTGTCTTCAGAACTGAATATGTATGAATCACAGAGTGAAGAATATAAGTATGAGCTGGGGAAACTTAGCAATGAACTCATGAATTTAAAGAAGAAATACCTTGCTCAGAAACGTAAAGAACGCATTCAGAAGTAAGAATTAGATAAATGTTCTAATTTTGTTATGCCTATTACCTGACGGTGAGAAAATATTTGGTGTACAGTCACAGAGTTGCAGATTTCACTGGGGTAAACTAAGTCACAGGGTGAACAACTGACATTCTACAGGTCACTCACTGGGTATGTATCAGAGCAAGATCAGTATCTCAGCCGAGACCGGGACCACTTCTTAGGACCCTAACGGGGATCCATTAGTATCTGCTCATTGGTGTACCTAACGTGGAGCAGAGGAAACATCGTGATTTTTTTCCCCACACTGTTTTCACAGTTTGGGGGTAATCATATGATAACCACGTATGCAAATGAGGCTCACAGTCAGCCTTGTACTGGTTGAAGCACATTCACTTTAAAACCACAGGCAATTTTGCCAAAGGGTCTGAGCCTGGGCTTGGTAAAGCTGCTCTCTCTATAGTACAGGTGTACCACTCCAATTATGGGCAGTTTATGAATAATTTTCACCTATAATTTGGGGAAACTATTTCTGAACCATTTCTGTGTCTAGCAACAGACTTCAGTATGTGCTTTGGGGTATCAATGTGAGCTCTCATTCTTCCAGGAGATGATAATGCCGATGGCAGGTTAGCAGTTTTTTTGTTTTTTTGTTTTTGTTTTTTTTTTTGCATTTCAGAATGCCTACATGTCAATGAACTGCCTTCATTTTGTTATCATTATTTGCTTTACCAGGGGGTGAGAGAGTAAACTCAAATTAGAAGGTTTGGACCTTGGTTTGGCTGTGTGGTGTTGCCCACACCATCTAATTCATTTTATTGTGGGCTGCAAGTCCAGTTTGGTGTTTCTTTCACTTGGGCATTTCAGGGACATGGTGAAAGAAGATCTGAGTGCATCTGCTTATGATTCATTAGTGCGAAACAGCTATTTAAAGAAACTGGATGCAAATTCATTTGCCAGTAAAAATTTACCCTTCTTATAAATCAGAATGTTCCTCTATTCTATATTTCAGTGTCAGTTCCTTGGTAAAATAAAATATGCCAAGAATTATAGCTAATTTAGGTGAATCTGTGGGTCTAACAAGTACCTGATTCAGAATCACTGGTGAGACTTTTTAACAGCAGGTCCCAGGGCTCCATTTCCAGATATTTGGATTCAGCAGTCTCTAGAGGGGCCTCAGAGATCTGCAGTTTAACCCCCAACAGGTGATTTCCATGCACACTAAGGTTTGAGAACCACAGATATTAACGATGTGAATGAATGAACGTTGGAGTGGAAATACCGTAGTTTTCTTTTAGGACATGAAAATCATGCTTATAAAGTGTTAACAAAGCTAGTTTCCACTGAAGCAATATCTAGCTCAGTGGCCTTCAAACTTTTTAATTGCTCACTCTAACCAGTATAACATTTTTGAACTCGGAGCCCCCCAATATATATGGATATAGTTTTTAAAATAAAATTATTTTAGAATTTTTTTTACCTTCAATATATTTTAATTTGTGAACTCCACCCAATAATACTGCCACTTTGTGACTAATTATTAAAGTGAGATTTTTTAATTTTTAAGGATACAATATAAATAGAGTCCCTATTACCTTCTTTTCATTGCTCAATGGGTCAACTCTCTCATGTGGGTCCCCAACCCTGGGGCTGCAGTCTGGTACCTGGGCCGCAGCCCGTTAGGAACCGGGCAGCGAGCAAAGCTCACCTGAGCTCCGCCTCCTGTCTCCACACCCCCTGCCCGCTCCGCAGCAGGAGGTAAAAAGCGAAGCTCGCCTAAGCTCCGCCTCCTGTTTGCCTCCCCTCCCCGCCCCCCGCAACTCCTCCCACCCGGGTGGAAAAAGCGGTCCCTGGTGCCAAAAAGGTTGAGGACCGCTATTCTAGATTGCATACATTTTGGAGACCAGCGGTATAATTTACACAGTTGCAAACAGCTAGCTTAGCTAAACAGTTAATTATCTTTCTAAAACTGATTAACTTCCCCGAGGGTTTGGCCTAGTCTCCTTTGCCCTTATCGATCGATCCCCTTCTCTCACAGGTTTTTGGACACAGAGAGCATGCTGAGCCAGTAAGAGGGCGCCCCTCTGTGAGCCCAGCTCTCCCCACCTGCCCATCCACTAGAACTGCACTGTCCTAACCATATGCCGCCTGTAGCTATTTGAATTTAAAGGAATTACAATGAAATCAAATTAAAAATTCAGTTCCTTAGTTGCATTACGTTTCCATTACTTAATAGCCACATGTGGCTAGTGGGCACCGCCTAGATAAGGAGCTCCTCCGTCACTACGGGAACTTCTGTCGGATAGTGCTGCTCTAGAATCTTTGCTTTTCCTGTCCTCTTCTTGCCTGTAAATGCTCATCACTTGTAGCCACTCTGACCTGGTTAGTATGTCATTGGTGGTCCCATTTAGTTGGAGACCCGTAAACGGGAGGTAGACAGAGAAATGAGTTCATAGGACAAGTGCAAAAATATTAAAGGGGCTGAAGGAAAATAAGCCAAGGCAAAAACAAAAGTGCTGAGATGGTTTAGATTGGAAGGAGAAAGGCTGAAGGGAACCATTATAATGGTCTATAAATACAGGAAAAAGATGATACAAAAGAGACACTATTCCCATTAGTCGGTTACGGCCAAGCTGGAAGCCTTAAGCACTAAGTTCCTTCAGAGAGGAAAAACTGGGTTATTTAAGGCAAGAGGGGGCAGGAGGAGTGGGGAGGCGGCCTGCATGTAATGACAGTCAGGAGGAAACAAGTTACCAAAGTCCTTGAAGGCATCCTCCTTGCTGGATCCATTCAAGGGTAAAGCTTTTGTTCTATTTATGGAGGATTTTTACAAATAATAATGCAATCAATTCTACTAAAAGATAGCTGGATTGATAAACCAATCCTCTACAGGTTCTTTCTAAATGGAATAATTTAGAATAACCTCTGTGGATGTTCTCCCCACATATGTACTTTATAGAATAGCATAATTATTTTTACCTTTTTGCCTTCTTTGGGTTCTTTTCAAACTTTTTTTTTTTTTAAATCAGGCTTTAGTCCCTGACCTATATCCCACTCACCTCCTGACTCCTCTACCCTGGATCGCCCAGGAGGCTCTAGAGTCTGAAGAACTAGTCAGATTTCTTTTTGAAAATATGGATTCAGTCCCCTAATGTCAATCATCCCCAGTTGTCAGATCTAATTGGTTTTGGTGTTAGTGGTTGCTTAATTTTTATTTGAAAAAAGGATTCCAATGTTGATTTCCATAAGACCCCTAATTACACAATAGGCGATCTGAGTAAATTTAAGGCACCTCTACAGGAAACCTGAATAGGTGTGTGTGTGTGGTGTGTAAATGTGTATTTAAAGGAGCTCTAAAGATATTAATATATTGTAGGGTTCAGGGTAGAACTCCTTTTATTGCCAAATGTACTATCTTATTTATCTTTCTCAGCTTTTCTTGTATCTTAAACTCTTTTTACTAATAACTGCTGCTTGTGCAAAGTTTCAGGAAAATTTGCTCTTATAAATGTCCAAGTTTGATGAAGATACTTTTGTGTGCATGTTTGTGTGCGTGGTAAATATTTATGTTTGTACTGGTACTTTGGAATATAAAAGTTGATAAATGATGAATTAGTTATTATAATTGAGCCAAGAGAAAGAATCTTCTGACTGATCTTTGGAACTAAGACAGTGTTTTATAAAACAGGAAAATGCTTACAAGTCAGAAGCCTTAAGTCCATCGTGCTTGAGTTATAATGAGATCTTCTATCCATAGTTAGATCAACATTAAGAGGGCACATTTAATTGTGTCTTTCCCTAATTCTATGTTTTATCAGCAAATGCCTAATTAGATTTTAAACAACCATGTCTAAAAATGGAAGCTTTAATAAAGGAGTTTTCAGCGGCTAACTCACCCTATGAACTTAGAGAACACCAAACTTAAAAGAGGGAAAAGATGTTCAGGAGGTTAACTTTCACCTCCTCTCTTCCAGAAACAAAGAAAGAATGCCCGTGGACAACACCTTCTCGCTGGCCAAACCAGCTGGCCCTCGTTTTACTGGGGGCGGATTTCCCCTCCACAAGTCATGCCAAGTGAAGTCTTAGCTCGAAGCCGCTGGCTGGGTCCAGCTGAACAGCTCATGAGATGTGCTCTGGAACATTTTGGAGAAATCTCTTTCAAGCCCTTAGATATTACAGAAATCAGTGCTCAGATTACAGGATGGAGGGAAATGCAGAACTATCATAGTCATGTATGTATAAGAGTGATGACAGGCTACTTGGTCCATGTGGACATTAAGAGATTATAATTATATCTGTTCAATTAGGCTGACCCAGTGCATGAAGCAAGTCTTTTGTTACTGCCACATTAATTGATTTGAAATACATCACATCTAGATATTCTATGGATGAAAGTGTGGATCTTAATTTTTCTATTATAGACATTGTTTCACTTGAAGAGCTTTTATACTTAAAAATATTTTTGAAATGCAGTGGGTTCTTATAAATAAGAATATTTTAATTATTTCTACTAACAATTACATAATTTTAATTTAATCATTATTTGAATTATCATTCTGAAAATACTTGTTTTCAGAATGATTTCAGAATAAAATTGTTTTCAGAATGATTTCTATGTGGAATTTCTTTTCAGGATGGGGGTATGAAAATCTAGTCCAAAGAGAAATACTAATAAATACTTCATAAAATATAAAAATGAAATATTATATATATTTTGATCTTTTCTTTGGTAAAGTAATTAAGGTTTAGAACTACTGTGAGAAATGTTTAACATAAGGATTTGATTCAGAGGAACCAAGACTATAAAATGAGGAATTTCGGCTGGTAGTCAATAAAGGTCTCTCCATTCTAGACATCACTCTTGGAGAATGGGGCTACATAGAACAGAGATCTGGCTTCCTGAGCTGCAATCAGCATTTTGAGCCATTGAAGCCATTGTATTTTCTTTTTGTTGAAGCCACAATTATGTGGACATATCATTCAACGTTATTTTGTCAGGAGTGCTTATTCAGTAATATCATGTGAGGGCACTCTGGCCATCTCTCTCATAATAACTTGACTCCTGTAATATTTTAAAGTTACTGAGGACTAAGTAGCTCAGGGATGAGTAGGGACAATACAAGTGGATCGTTCCATTTGTTTTACAGGACCAAGGTTTCCACTGAGAGGCGCAGAGGACTAGTGACCCAAGATGCTTGTTCAGATTGTACAGAGCTGGGGTTTTAGAGGGATCTTCTGCACATTCTGCCACCCTTCCCAGTTCGCCACCAGAAGCAGACCCACGAAAGTGACTTAGTATGAAGTGATCTCAGAAATCCCAGTAGGAATGGGGAAGTGGGACAGGAAGAGAAGGAGAACCTGGCTAGGGTGCAATAACACATCAAGTACCGTGCTGGGAGACTTCGGCTGGATCTTGCAGGGGACTTTGGAGACAATGTAGTCACATCTCAGAGTTGTCCCCATCAGGGGTGAGGGAGCTGGGGTACTTATGTCCCTCATGCTGTTAGCCATTGACCAAGGACTGCTCAGAAGGGACCCTTTGGGTTCTCCCTGTTTGTGGGCAAAGCAACGGTCTGGCAGCCTGGGGGTGGCCTCCAGATAGACAAAGAGACCGCGGGTGCTGACTGTTGGGAGTGTAAGTAGTTAAGAGCTTGGGGAAACGCGTCTTCTCTTTCTTCCAAATGGTCCCAGAGGGAGAACTACAAATGGAAATCACCCTCCGTGTAACTGACCACTCTGTGGTGAGGAGTGATCATCAGCTGTGGACAATGGCTGTGTTCCCTAGGGAATTTGCCAGAAGCACTTTAATCCTAAAGAATCACAGTAGAGCCATGTCCATGTTTGAAAATCCCTGGTGGTACCTTACCCCAGAGCCCACCCTATTCTGTTTAGACAAAAGACTTTTGCAGGTATGGTAGGGCAGTTATGATATATGTACAGCATTGGGGATTTCCCCGTCTGTTCAGGGGCAATTCAAAGTATAGCCATTCCTTCTGAATCCGTGGGCGACTTTATAAGAGGACCACTTCTCTAGGGAAATGGGGTCTTTGGTTCTTGATCTATCCCAGTATGACAAAGACTCTGGAGACAGACATTGTGTTCAGATCCTGACTTTTCATAATGATGAGATCTTTTGAAAATTAAATGAGTTAACGCATGCAAGCTTAGAACAACGTCAGGCACGTAGTAGTTTTTTTAGCACATATCCACCATTGTTATTATTTAAGAAATACCGAATGTTTTAAAATTAGAGAAGAAAAATTATTACATGATGCTGTATCATATCAACTACAGAGGTGACTAAGCCTTAGAAGGTGGATGACAATGACACTAACGTGCCTGGATGAAGCAGGATTGGGTCATGTAATTTACAGTTGAATATCATAAAAATGCCACATTGGTCATGAAAACCAATAATTATGTATTCTTTTTGATTATGATCTGGGGACAGATCCTTCACCTTCAGAAGTCAGAGCTTCCAGAGAAAAAGACACTAGAGTCCTTGAGCTGCCATCTTCTCGTTTCTCTGCATGTCATGGAGCAAGGTGGTCAGCCTCTGCTGGTGGCAGGGGTAGCATGAGCCAAGGTGGTATGGGACCTGGAAGATGACATGGCAGCTCTGAGGGCCCAACATGCTTAGGTTCAAATGCAGAAGCAAATTAGGGCTGGGAAAGATGGGAGGTACTGCCGCTGCCTCTCATTCACTGCATATCCGGAGAGCCCAGGGTATAATAAGCAGTAACTGTTTAGGTGCAGGTGTTACCACTGGGGCCTCAGTGCAAAAATGAGAAGCTAAAAACAGTGAGATTTGAAAATCATTAAGGATAACTGTGATCTCACAGTGGGATGATGTGCTTTTAAAATTGCGAATTTGAGCTGCACTGTAGAGCAACATTGGGAGATTGGACAGTAGCATCATTTTACCCTGGGATTTTCAAAGTTTCAGAAAGGAGTCATGTTGCTAAACCAGCCATTGACTCTTACCTGGGCCGCTGGGGAGCTGGTATGGTTTCTCTGTTGATAGAGAGAGACATGATCAAGGGGACTGCCTGGTCATTATTCGCTGATCACAGTTTCTCAGCGACTGCTCTTATATCCAGGTTTGTACTGCGCTTACCTCTGAAGAAACTGCTCAGAGCAAAGGTTCGTTGCCGTGACAAGCCATAGGGAGTGGAGGTAGTTCTGCTAGGAGGAGATGGCAGCAACTTTTCTTGTCAGGGGCTATAATTTGGCTATAAAAATTTATCCAGGGTTGATAATTATTGTTTGATTTTCTGATTTGCTCAGCCAGATTTTGAAGTTTGACTTAGCTCATGATACCCTTTGGAAAATACTGTATAATGAATTTTGAGTAGTATGGCATTTCAGAGCCTGGACAATATGAGGAAAGATATTGTTTCTGTCTTAAACATAATCAATTATATGGAGATCTAGTTGGAATAGAAGCAGAGGGAGGACATTTTAAAATATTAAAATGGTAAAATAGTTTGAAAATACATCTCGCTATTTTCTTTATGGTAGATGGGAAATATTTTTACGGCATCATCCATTTTTAACTTCTAATTCAATGCTGTTTTAGTATACCATTTCTCATATCTATTATTTAAAAGTTCCATTAGGGTTTTGAGACCCATTAAAATTTTAAAATAGTATGAGATGTGATATCAACAGGATACCATTTTTCTTTTGTATAATTAAAAAATATATTTTTTCCTTTTATTTTAAAGTACCTGATTGAAAATATGGATAGACAATTAGAAAGTACAGATAAGCAAAAAGAAGAAAGAAGACATTAATGATCCTACCACCTATTGATAACCATTGTTTTCCTGGGCTAACACTTGTCTCATTCGCATAGGTTGACTGTACCAGTTGTTCATGCCCACCACTTGCTCTGACTGCTTGGTGCTTATAATTCCCAATTGTTAAATGTTTTGAATATGACCTCTGAAATACTACTGTTTTATAATTTTGAGTGTATCTTTATGGACATTTAAAATAACGATAGATAGATAGATAGATATAGATATATCTTGTTTTTAAAAATCAAAGATGTAATTGGAATATAATATACATATAATAAAAGTATTTTGAATGTACATTTTGGTAAGTTTTGGCAAATGCATATGCCCAAGTAGCCACAATTGTCAACGCTCCACCCCACCCAAATGTCCTCATGCTTCTTGGCAGTCAATATTCCCAGATACCATCTGGCCTAAGCAATGATGAATCTGTTTTTCTTCATTATATATTTTGTCTTCTTAGAACTTCAGGTAAATGGAATCACACATTATATATTCTTTAGTGCCTGCCTTTTTTCACATAGTAAAATGTTTTTTGAAATATACCCATGTTGTTGCATATATCAGTAATTCATTTATTTTTATTGTTGAATATATATCTGTTATATTGACATAATACAATTCATTCATTGACTTATCTGTTGATAGGCATGCAAGTTGTTTCCAGTGTTCAGCTATTAAGAGCAAAATTGCTATGAATGTTTATGTACAAGTCTTTATGTGGACAGGTATTTCATTTTTCTTGGGTAAATACTGAGCTATAGACTTGATGGATCAAAGGATAAGTATACATTAACTTGATAAGAAACTGCCAAACTTTTCCTGGTTGGACATTTTACATTCCTACCAACAATGTGTGTGACCTCCACTTACTCCAGCCTTTGTTAATATTAGGCATTGTCAGTGTTTTTAAGTCATTTTATTGGATACATAGTGATCTCTCGTTGTGATTTAAATTTGTATTTCCTGATAACTAACAATGTTAAGCTTTTTTTCATGTACTTTGGACATTTATGTCTTATTTTGTAAAGTGTCTTTAAATCTTTTGCCCATTTTTTATCTTCTTATTAGGCTGCAAAAGTTCCTTGTATATTCTGGATATAAAACCATTGTCAGACATATGTATTACAAATATTTTCACTCTGCAGCTTATTTTTTTCATTTTCTTAGTGTATTTTGAAGAGCAGGCATTTTACATTTTAATAAGGTCCTTATTTTTCTTGTATTGTTTGTACTTTTCTTGTCCTGAGTAGTTTTTGCCTACTCTAAGACAGTAGTATTTTTTAATGTTTTTCTCTAGAAGTTTTAATATAGTTTTAGTGTTTGTGTTTAGATTTATGATCCATTTAGAGTTAATTTTATGTGTGGTATGAGGTTAGTGTACAGGTTCATTTTTGTTCCATATGGATACCCAGTAGTTCAGCATCATTTGCTGAAAAGGCTGTTTTCCTATTGAATTACCTTGGCACATTTGTAGAAAATCAATTGACTGTATTTGAGTAGTTCTATTTATGAAGTTTTTATTCCATTCTATAGTTTTATATCTATCTATCTTGATAACAATAGCTGTATAGTAAGTCTTGATATTGGATGATGTAAAATCCTCAACTTCTTTCTCCTCTTTAGAATTCTTTTTGTTATTTTTAGGTCTTTTGAATACAGCTTAGAGTCAACCTGTCAATATCTACAGAAAAGCTCTGGGAGTTTGGTTAGAATTTCATTGAATCTAAAGATCAATTTGGGGAACATTGCCATTTTAAACAACATTGAGCCTTTTTTTTCCATGAACATGGTATATATGTTCCCCCCTTACTTAGCTCTTTTAGAATTTCTTGCAACCACCTTTTTGTAGTTTTCAGTGTACAGATATTGCACATATTTTATAAAATTTATGCCTTAGTATTTTGCATTTTATAATGTTATTATACATATTTTAAATATTATTTTCCATTCGTTAGTACATGGAAATACAATTGATTTTTGTATATTAATTTTGTATCTCATGACATTGCTAAATTAATTTATGTTACAGCTTTTTGGAATTACTTAGGATTTTCTATGAGCATAGTCATGTTTTCTACAAATAAAAAGTTTTACTTTGTTTCTAATTAGTATGTTTCTATTATTTGTTTCTTTGTTCATAATCACCTAAATTTCACTGGCCAGGATTTCTAGTACAATGTTAGACTGAAGTGGTGAAAGTGACAGTTCTGCTTTTTTCCTGGTCTCGTGGCAGGGGGCGTTTGAGTCTTTCATCCTGAAGTATGAGGTTAGCTATAGGATCTTCATAGATGCCTTTAGTTAGTTTGAGGAAGCCTGCTTCTATTTATTATATGCTAGAGTTTTTAATCATGCACAGATATGGAATTTTCTTAATGCCTCTTCTGCATGTATTGATATAATCACGTTTTTTCTTTTATTTTATCGACATGGTGAATTACTTTGATTTTTAAATATTAAACCCACATTGTAGTCTTTGGGAAAACCACACTTGGTCACATGTTACCATTTTTATGTATTGTTGAGTTAGATTTGACAATATTTTTTAAAGACTTTTACAACTATGATCATGAGGATTATTGATCTGTGCTTTTCTTGCAATGCCTTGTCTGGGTTTGGTATCAAGTTTATGCCTCGAAACTCAGTCGGGAAATGCTCCTCCACTATTTCCTGAAATCTTTTGTGTAGAACTGTAATTATTTCTTCCTTAAATATTTGATATAATTTAACAGTAAAGTCATCAGAAATTGCAGGTTTTCTTATAGGAAAGTTTAAACGGGTGCGGGCTGTGCAGATTTTCTTTTTCATCTTGTGTTGCTTTTGCGAGTTTGGGTCTGTCAAGGAATTTGTGTATTTCATGTGTGAATTTATTGACATAAAGCTGTTTAAAATATCTTTTTACTACCCTTACATGGCTAGGATATGAACTAATGTTTCCTATTTCATTCTGCTTATTAGTAATTTGAATCATCTCTTCTTTTTTCTATGAAAGTCTAGCTAAAGATTTATCAGTAAAATTTTATTAATATTTCCAAAGAACCTACATTTTGTTCCATTAATTTTTCTCCAGTGTCAGGTTTTTTTCCTTCATTGATTTCTGCTCTAATAGTATTTTTTTTCCTTGCTACTTACTTTGGATTAAATTTTCTTTTATTTTCTCTTCTACTTATACTCTTAAAATAATTAGTCTATTTTAGTCTTTTCCTTTATTTTAAATATAACCTTTAAAGATATATATTCCCCTTTAAGCTCTGCTTTAAATGTATCCCACACATTTTAATATGTGCTATTTTCGTTATGATTAAGTTTAACTGCTTTCTACTTTTCTTTTATGACTGTTTCTTTGACTCATGGGCTGCTTATAATGTTTTAAATTTTTAAACATTTAGGTGCTTTTCCAGATATCTTTTTGTTACTGATTTTTAATTTAATTCTGCTGTCATCAGAGAACATGTTCTGTATACGTTGAATTATTCCAAATTGATTGAGACTTGTTTTATAGGACACAATGTGGACTGTCTTGGTGGTGCTTGTTCTATGCGTACTTGAAAAGATGGTGTATTTTGTTTTTGTTGGGTGGAGTGTTATGTAAATATCAACTAGGTCAAGTGCGTTGCTGGTATTAGTCAAGTCTTCTAAATTTTTACTGATTTTCTATCTATTTGTTCTATTAATTACTGAGCATGGAGTGTTAAATCTCCAAATATGGTTGTAGCTTTGTCTGTGTATCATTTTACTGTTGTCAGTTTTTGCTGCATGTATTTTGAAGCTTCGAAATTAGTGCATAGACATTAAGGATTATGTCTTCTTGATAAATTGACCCTTTTATTATTATAAATATCTCTCTTGATAACATTGCTTGTCTTAAAGTCTATTTCATCTTATATTAATATAGTCACTCCAGCTTTATTGTTGTTAGTGTTGGTATCTTTTCACTTCCTTTTACTTTTTTAAAAAGGCTTGATTTATTAATTTTGAGAGAGGGGGAAGAGAGGGAGAAAGAGAGAGAAACATCTATCGGTTGCCTCTTGCACCCTCCACAACTGGAAACCTGGCCCACAACCCAGGCATGTGCCCTGACCAGGAATCGAATTGGCGACCTTTGGCCTTGTGGGATGACGCCCAACCCACTGAGCCACACCAATCAGGGCACATCCTTTTACTTTTAAGCTATTGGTATTTTTATATTAAAATTCACCCATCATAGATATAGTTGGATATTGCTTTTTATTTTTAAAGTTCATTGTTGCAATCTTGCCCTTTTAATTGGAAGGATGAAATCAATTATGCTAAATGTAATTGTTGCTGTTATTTAGTTTGGGTCTACCATCTTGCTGTTTGTTTTCTATTTATCCCATTCATTTATTGTTGTTCTTTTCCAGTCTGCTTTTTTACTGAGTTTTTAAAGCTTTATTGAAGTATAATTGACAAATAAAATTGTAATATATTTATAGGCATACAATGTGATGATTTGATATATGGATACATGGTGAAAGGATTCTCTCCCCTTTGAGTTAATTAACACCTCATATATTTACATGTTTTTGAGGTAGGTGAGTAGAACTTTAGTTCTATTCCCAGCAACTTTCAATTATGCAATACAATGTTATCAACTGTAGTCACCATGTTATACATAAAATCTTAGACATTATTCACGATATAACTGAAAGTTCATCCTCTTTTAGAAACCTCTTCTTTGTTTGTTATATTGTTTTCTGATTTGTATTATTTCTGATTATAAGTCTGTAGTATTCTTATTTTTGTTCCCCTGAATATCTTTTGCTTTATAACATTTGTCTTTTAAAACTGATGTTTAGGATTTAATTATGATGTGCTATTGTGTGGTTTTCTTTATGTTTATTCTGCTTGGAGGAGGTCTTTGAGAGTCTAGGCTTACAATTTTTATAACATATGGAAAAGATTTAGCCATTATTTTTAAAAAAATTTTTTTTGCACACCCTCTTTTTTAGGATTCCATTTACTTTTATGTTAGGTAGTCTAATAATATATTATAGACACCAATTCCTCTGCTTATTTCCAGTCTTTTTGATTTATTTTTTGTTTTGTGATTCACTTTGGATAATTTCTGTTGCTATGTCTTAATGTTTTCCTACTCTTTCCTTTCATATTGTTTATTCTGTGATTAAACCTCATTCAGTACATTTTAAAAATGTATTTTATTGATTATGCTATTACAGTTGTCCCATTTTTTTTCTCCCCTTTATTCCCCCCTGCCCTGCATCCCCCCTCCCCTTAGTTCATGTCCATGGGTTGTACATATAAGTTCTTTGACTCTCCCTTTCCTATACTTTTCTTAACCTCCCCCTGTCTATTTTGTGCCTACAATTTATACTTCTTATTCCCTGTACCTTTTCCCCCATTCTCCACCCTCCTCCTCCCCACTGAAATCCCTCTATGTGGTCTCCATTTCTATGATTCTGTTCCTGTTCTAGTTGTTTGCTTAGTTTGTTTTTTGTTTTTATTTTTTTAGGTTCAGTTGTTGATAGTTGTGAGTTTGTTGTCATTTTACTGTTCATAGCTTTTGATCTTCTTCTTTTTCTTAGATAAGTCCCTTTAACGTTTCATGTAATAAGGGCTTGGTGATGATGAACTCCTTCAACTTTACCTTATCTGGGAAGCACTTTATCTGCCCTTCCATTCTAAATGACAGCTTTGCTGGATAGAGTAATCTTAGATGTAGGCCCTTCCTTGCCTTTCATGACTTTGAATACTTCTTCCCAGCTCCTTCTTGCCCGTAAGTTTTCTTTTGAGAAATCAGCTGATAGACTTATGGGAACTCCTTTGTAGATAACTGTCTCCTTTTCTCTTGCTGTTTTTGAAGATTCTTTCCTGATCTTTAATCTCAGGTAATGTAATAATGATGTGCCTTGGTGTGTGCTTCCTTGGGTCCAACTTCTTTGGGACTCTCTGAGCTTCCTGGACTTCCTGGAAGTCTATTTCCTTTGCCATATGGGGGAAGTTCTCCATTATTTTTTCCAATAAGTTTTCAATGTCCTGCTCTTCCTCTTCTCCTTCTGGCACCCCTGTGATTCAGATGTTGGAGCGTTTAAAGTTGTCCCAGAGGTTCCTCAGCCTCTCCTCATTTTTTTGAATTCTTGTTTCTTCATTCTGTTCTGGTGGATTATTTCTTCTTTCCACTCCAAATCATTGATTTGAGTCTCAGCTTCCTTCCCTTCACTTATGTTTCCCTGTATATTTTGCTTTATTTCATTTTGCATGGCCTTTACTTTTTCCACTATTTTGTAACCATATCAACCATTTCTGGGAGCATCCAGATTATCAGTGTTTGAACTCTGCATCTGTTAGGTTGGCTATCTCTTCATCACTTAGCTCTGTTTTTGGAGAGTTGATCTATTCTTTCATTTGGGATATATATATATATATATATATTTTTTTTTTTGTCTTGGCGTGCCTATTATGTTGTGAGGGGCAGAACCTTAGATATTCACTAGGGCGGGGCAATCACCTCAGTGTCTTGCGGTGCTGTATGTCGGGGAGGGGTCTGAGAGGGAACAATGCCACTTGCTTGGCTCTTGGCCGGCTCTCAGTTGCTTCCCCTGCTACCCACAAGCAAATCGAGCCCTTCTGGTGCTGATTCCCAGGTGGGTGGGTTTGTGTACATTCTAGAACCCTGTGGGTCTCTCAGACGAACTCTCCTGTGAGACTGGCAGTTTCTCCCACCACTGTAAACCCCACAGGTTTTTACTGGTAGAGACCTGGAGTCTTTCTTTTCCCACATTGGAAACCTGGACTGTGAGGTCCCTCTCACTCCCCAGTCATTCCTCCCGGTTTATCAGCATGCAAATGTGGGGCTGCCTTGTGCACACCTGTCCACCAGCTGCAGCCTTGCTGTCACATAACTTCAATAAAATCAACCTCAGAAAATTACCATTGGTATAATAGTACTTTCTAATCTATGGACTTTATTGAGATTTTGCAAGTTGTCCCTTTTATATTCTTTATAGCAAATGAAAATCCAATAATTTATATGTAATTGTCATATCTCTTTAGATCACTTTAATCTGGAACAGATCTTGAACCTTTGTACTTCATAGCATTGAAGGTTATTTTTTAAACTTAATTCAATTTTGCTTAATGTTTTCTTATGGCTACATTTAGTTCATACATTTTTGGCAGGAATGTCACAGAAATGATGCTGAGTTCTTCTCAACGCATCATATCAGGAGGTAGATGATAAATCCCATTAAGTTTGATAGTTTGCTTAAGGTGGTATCTTTCGTGTTTCTCCATTGAAGATTTACTCTTTAATCCATTGTAACTAGTAAATATCTAGTAGATAAATAGTTTCAGACTATGTAAATATCCTTTGCTCAGACTTTACCCACTAGTTTTAGCAACATTGTTGATTCTTTCCCAAATCAACAGGCAATATAATATTTTGCCAAATGGTGATTTTCTTATTCTATCATTTCTTTTCCATTTATTAGCTGGCTCTTTACTGGTAGGAAGAGTGTTTCCTCCCTTCCTTCCTTCTTTATTTTTTTCTTCTTTCTAATATTTATACTTTCTAAGATATTTATACAGACAACATAGCTATAATAAGTATGAGAACTGAAGAAATAAACAAAAGGCTTCCAGAATCTGAGTCCTTTGACAAATCAACTGTCTTCATTAAGATTTTTCATTTAATGACACAATGACAGTTGAAAGAACATTTAGTCAACAATATGTTTTGAAAAGTTTCTATTGTATGTAATTTATATTTTAAGCCCTTCAGGAAATGTAAAGGTGTCCTTATAAATTTTGGTATTTTTTAGTTGTTTTCCTCTTCATTTTCAAATTCCTTCACATCCTTTTCCCCAGCTACTCATTTTCTTTTTTATTCTATCCAGCAAGAGAACATGCCTTTGCTCTTCTCTAAGGCTAATTCCCCCATCTCTGCCTGCAACCTTTTATATATAATGGAATCTTGCAAATAGGATTGCATAGTGGTTAAGAGCACACAGGTTTGGGGACTAGACAGTCTTTTAAATTTGAATCCATACCCTTTCAATTGCAGATGTTTGATCTCAAACAAGTTAAATAACATCTCCAGGCTTTGGACTCTTAATTGTAAATTGGGCATAAGGACATACCCATTTTACTGAATTGGTATTAGGATTATGAGATATTGCATGTGATTATTTGCACAATACCTGGCACATAGTAAGTGACCCCAAAATGTCAGCTTTCATTATTATTATCTGAAAATTGTCTCTGTGCTCCTAATAATAGCCTGGAAAGTTTTAAAATATTTTCTTAAGTGGTCAAGTGAATGGATCATAAACACCTTAAGAACTGCTTAACTGCTATCTGAATGGACATGATCAGGAATCCTCCCTGGACCGTGGAGCCTTCTATTATGTCCTTTAAGTAGGCATTAGAAGACTGAATGGCTATTAAAGTATATTGTGCCAATTTTTTCTCTCTAACCTAAATGATTAGTCTTTCTTTCACTTAATTTGAGACAATGCCACGGTCTCTTTTCTCTAGTTTCAAAATAACACTGTTCTCTTCTATTTAAACAAGGACAATTCCTTTTTCTCCTTCCCACTGTGATGTTGTAAGGGAACTCAATACGTGTGAAAATAACAGTAATAGCCACCCTCACAAAGGCTTTCAAAAACCCTAATCCCCAGGCCATACCCCAGAATCTTTGGGAGAGAAACAAGACGCTCTCAAACTTGTTTGCACATGGGAATCACTTGGGGAACTTTCAAAAGTATTGTCTGGTCCTCCCCCCAGAGACTCCAATTTCATTGGCCCAGGTATGATGTGAGCACATTTTTTTAAAGCTCCCAGGTGGCAACCAGCTGAGAACGGCTGCTTTTATATAGAGTATCTCTTCCTTGAAAGAAACCACTCCTTAGACCCATGCGGCCTCATGAGTGAGAGAGAAAGCAGCTTCTTGGGCTTTTGTTTTCAGAGGCAAGACTTGACCTTACACACCTCTTTGAATAATCCCATCATGCCCCTCACCACGACACTGAGATTTTCCCCAGTCTCTGACAGAAGCACAAACCCCTGGCTATCCCAGACTAATTTTGCCCTAATGGACCCAATCACCTATCCCTTCTCCCTCTCATTGTGCCGTCTGAACTCTGACCTGCGATCAGCAAACTCCCTGCATCCTCAACCTTTTATTCTGAGTGGAAGGTGTCTTCTTCCTCTTCTTGTTCTAATGGAGACTTGGCTCACTCCCTTGTAGCCTGCTTCAGTGAAGACCCTTTCCTTCTTAAATGTCACATACTCTGTGCTCTTTAGGTTGAGCCTATGAGTAGGTGTCATCTGTCCTCCGCATTCCTATGTTAATTCCTCTTCTTTTCTCCTTCAGAGTATCAGTATGTGTGAAGTCGAGCCATCCTGCTGTGTCAGCCACCAAGCCCTTGAATTTCATTCATTTACATACCCACCTTGGATGCACTCTCCTCATACCCCTAAGTCCTTACCTCTGGGCTCACTGTATGTTTTTTTCATGCCTACTCCTCTTATTGCTTCTGGTGACTTCAGCAGCTCTGTAGGTGACTCATGCAAGGCCCTGGGCTCTCAGCTCCTTGAGCTCCTCACTTCTAACAACTTTTATTCCCTTCCACCTCAGGTTGTCATCTAATTACTCCACCAGTCTTGCAATTTAGATTTTTAATATTCTTTCAGTTGCTGAGCCCTCGAATAAGCAATGCGATAGTTTTCCAACATCACTAAACCCTTCAAAACTTAGACTTCACCACTTTGTCATTATTCATCTTTCTTCCTGTTCCCCCTGAGATGGCTTAGATTTTATGGCCCACAATTACTATAGTTTCCTTGTGAGCACTTTAGGTCCCTTGCCCCTTCTGCTTTGCTGTAATCCATTGTCAAGGCTCCTCGTAGTGTCAGTGTGCTCCCACTGTCATATTTTTACCACCCTTCCTTACCTTTCTGACTTTTTACTTACGGCTTGGTTTATACTTAATTGAGGAAAGCCATGTTCTTCCCTCCAACAAACCCAGACATCTATTTGGAGCTTGGCCAGTCTTCACTTCCCTCCCAATTAAGAGGTGAGAAATGTCCCAAGGTCCATCAAAGGCCAGCCTCTCTTCTTGTGCCCTGGACCCCATCTCCTCAGTTTCTTAAGAACTTGTAGCTTCAGAAAGTTTTATTACCTCTGTCCTGCCGAGATCTACCCTCCTCTACGGGATCATCCTCCTTAACTTACAGGTATTTACGAGCCTGGCCCATTAAAAACCAACCATAGTCTTCCTTCATTTCACATCCTTCTTCAGCTCATACCCCCATTTCTCTTTTTTCCTTTTCAAAAATCTTCTTGAACTCATTATCTGTCCTTGGTCCCACTTACTCTTCAACATTCTTCAGTCCAGCTCGTCTCCAGCCACGTCTCTGGGAAGACCCAAGTCTGTAGAATCTTTCCTGTCCTAGTCTTACACACTCAGCAACACTTGGCCCAAGCGACAGCTTCCTCCTCCTTGAAACACTATCCTGTAGATGTCCTCCAATATAAAACTGTCTGATTTTTTTCATGATTAGATTGAAGTTATTTTCTGAGGGAAGAATGCCACAGAGGTGAAGTGCTCTTTTGATCCCTTCATATCAAGAGGTGCATATGATTGCCACATGACATCACAGGTGATGCGCCCCTTTATCATTTGATTAAGTTAGTGTTGCCAGGTTTCCCCACTATAAAATTACTACTTTTCCTTTCCACACTGTCTTCTTTGGAAGGAAGTCACTAATTCTAGTGCAACCTCAACCCATGAAGGAACGGTAGTAATTAAGTTCCACCAGGAAAATACTTTTTTATTCCACTTCTCAGATAAAGAAATTGAGGCTCAGAGGGGTTAAATGAATTTTCTAAGGCCATGCATAGAGGCATGACTAATGACGGTGGCTAATTATCTAAGTAACTGAGAGTCAAATAACTTGTATTCATGTGGGCAGATTTGTCTGAGGAATTAGTTTGGTTTGAATGGTTTAAAAAAGAAAACTTCCAGGTAAATACAAATGCATGCTCTCAGCAAGACATTCAACCTTTTCTGCAGGCTGGTGTGTGAGACAAATATAAAAAGGGATCCCAAACAGCAAATGCTATTGTCAACTAAACCACATACATCTGGTCCAAGGAGAGATGGTTTTAGAGAAGTAGATGCCAACTTGTGTTCTGTGGGTTGGATCTTAATTCCAAGTGAGTTTCATTTGGACTATATGGGGCTTAAAATTATTTTCTGACTTGCATGTCACCTTTCAAAAACTGGGAAATTTTACATACACATCCAGATTTCATGCTTCTCTTGAAAGTTTGAATGATCTCTCAGGCCTGGATCTTTCTTTATCTATGACAACAGTCACATGATGCCACGTCACCGCTGGTCCCTTTGGGAGAGCTGCACTCTGGTGCCCCATGATTCCATGAGCCTATTTGGTGTGACTTTTAGCTTTTGTAGCTGTCTATGGAAATTGCTGTCTCCAGTTGGTTGAGGGGTTACTGAGTTGGAAGGGGAGTTGATGTATTTTCTGGAGCCCTTGGGAGTGGAACCAGTATCATTAACACAAGTGGTAGGAGACAGTCTCCAGCAAATGGAAGTCTACATCCGTTTGCAGCCTGGCATCGCAACAGGATGCCTCAGCTGTTGCCTTCTTTGTACCTGAAGTGTTTAAGCAGAGGGACAAAATCATGAATGAGGCTTTTAAAGACAGGATCTGTGTCCTAGAGAAAGTCCAGAGCTGACTGCATTGGAAGAAGCACTCCCAGGTCAAACATTATGCAACCCAATTTTTCCTGAAGAAATTAATAAAACTAATGGAATGGTGATTCTTCTTATAAAGAAACAATTGCACCTTCTAACAGACTATACAGGGAAGACCACATTAAAACTCTTGATTTAAAAAAAAAAATGAGAAGCAACAATGAGAGACAGTGAATTGACTCAAGTATATAAGTTACAGGGGATGGTGAGGTGTAGATAGAGGTGCAGGGAGAAAGCTGGGCCAGCGGAGAAGGTAATGGGACCACCAGCAGCTTGTGTTTTGTTTAGACGCTGAGAGGAAGGGTTGGGAGCTGTGATGGAATGATCCAGTTTAACGAACAGCATGCTTATCACTAAGCAAACTGCACGCCTGGATTTTATTTTCTGATGGAACAGCCTTTGCTTTCTTGTAATAAAAGGAAAACTAGGTATAGTATAAATTTATGCAACCTCATCTAAACACAGCCTGCTGAAGATGGTATTTTAATCATTTTTGTTATAGGGTCTTATGTCGACTGATGGAGGTGTGGCTTTTGGTTTAGGTGGTTAAAAACTTGAGTGCGAGCTGCCTAGTTTGTGACCATCAGAGATAGTCCCACCTTTCCTCTGAATTTCAGGGTCAGCTTTTGGCAGCCTTTCTGGTGGTACCTATGTGGATATTGTTACAGAAAATTAAGTGGTTCGTTATAAGGCTGTTTATGTTTATAGATGTGAAGATTTGATTGCGGGAGCATTTTGTCTCTGTGACTCTTTTCATCTATGAAAAGGCCTTGGAAAAATCATTGGGAAATTAATTTGGGTCATCGTGTTACTAAATCAGGACAATGAAAGCATCCTTTCCATCAGGTGGGCTTAGCACCCTCACTGTGATATAGATGTTGGTCTCTCTGGCGTCAACGATGTGTGAGACGAGAAAGAAATGCCTGTAGCAGCTAATTATATTTCCCTGTATTAATTACCTTGTTAAGTGACAGTTTTGTTCACACCTTGCTGTTTTTGTTAAGGAGAAAGAAAAAGAACAGTTTTGTACAGTTTGCTGAGAATTTAGATCAGAAATCTTGGCTCTCGTTCTTAACAGATTTCAGATTGAAATAAGGAGAGAACTATTCCACTTGTGCTCGGTGGCTTAATAGAAAAAAGAAACTAATGACTTTCATCTTATTTTGGTTCAGACGCCTACTTGAGATATGATTTGAAACGAGTTTCCTATTCTCGACTCCCCTTGTCAAAAACCTGGATATTTGTCAATATCTCCAACAACAAAGCACATCGCTCAGTGCAACCTGACACAGGTTCTGTTTTCTTCTCTAAAGAACCATCACATGTCTTCTTAACTTCCATAGACTTAAACAGGCTTTACGCCTCGTAAATCCAGATGTATTTCTAAATCCTCTTGTTATTGTAGGGAAAACAACAGAAAAGCCTTACTCTCATTAAGCCAGTCTTGTTTTCTATAAACTTCTAAAGAAAGATTTGTACTTTCCCATCTGAGCCCTGGAAGAAATAAACCCGGCTTGGCCGGCACCTCTCCCAGGGAACAGCACCTGAGAACAGGCCCTGGGGCCCTGTACCTTTCCAGGCTGTAATAGGCAGGCCTTGGCAAACTAGCCAGAGTGAAGTGAATTTGTCACTGCCTCTCCTTTCCTAAAGTAGGCAGCAACTTATGTTTACATTTGTCTTCCTGGGATATTGGTGTGTTGTGCTGTTATCTGGTCAAAGACATTTTCACTATTTCCTTACGGGATTTATAACCACGGGGTTGATTTCCCTGCTGAAGTTTAGTGTCCGTTTTAGAATTATACCCACCTGACACTTCAGGAAATTTCCTCTGAAGAGGTTGTATTTAACTAGAAATGGCCAAGCGCATCCAGCTTCCACTGCTCAGCAGCAACTTTCTGTGCCGTGGGAAGAAGGACTGTTTAAGTTAAATTGGTTTTCTTCTCTCGGAGCTAACTCTACCTTCCATTTCCTGTTTCTGTTTGAGTTTCTCTCGCGTGGCATCCCTTGCCATTGCCCGCATGTTAACCCGTAGCCGATGCAGAGAATGAGGCACCCGAGTGTCACACAAGCTTATCGTAGGTGCGATGCGTATGAATGTGCATCTGTGTGCAGGTGCAGTTGGGGTGTTGCTGAGAGGGGTACGTAGGGGTGGTGGAAGCAGGTGTGGGATGGAGTTAAAGCAAACTTGGGCGAGCTCTGGTTCTTCCAAATATTTGATTTATTAATTCCCCACCTTTAAAAACTTGTAGAGTTGTTGCAAGGGACTACTTGAAGTTATAGAAGATAAATAGTAATATAATGTAATATATAGTAAATGTTAGTTTATTTTTGATTAATAGCTGTGTCCTTAGAAAACAGATTCAGTGTCCATGTGAGTATTATATGTGCAGTTTGGTATTCAATCATTTGACAGTTTCATATCTGAGAAGTACCAACATCCTTTATTTTTTAAAAAATTTTTTGTTGTAGTTTTTTCCATTACCATTTAGTTCCCTGTACTCCCCTCCTCCCTGCAATCACCACACTGTTGTCCATGTCCATGAGTCCTTTTTCCTTTTTGCCCAATCCCTCCACCGCCTAATCTCCCCCCACCTTAGCTGTCATCTGCTTTCCATCTATGAGTCTGTTTCTATTTTGCTTGTTAGTTCAGTTTGTTCATTAGATTCTACATATCAGTGAAGTCATATGGTATTTATCTTACTCTAACTGGCTTATTTCACTTATCATAATGTTCTCCAGGTCCATCCATTATGTTGCAAAGGGTAAAATTTTCTTCTTTTTTTACAGCTGAGTAGTATTCTATTGTGTAAATGTCCCATAGTTGTTTATCCACTCATCTACTGATGGACACTTGGGCTGCTTCCATATCTTGGTGATTGTAAATAACGCTGCCATGAACACAAGGGTGGTTATGTTCTTTAAAATTAGTGTTTGGGGTTCCTTCAAATATAGTCCCAGCAGTGGAATTGCTGAGTCAAAAGGCAGATCCATTTTTAATTTTTTGAGGTATCTCCATATGGTTTTCCACAGTGGCTGCCCCAATCTGCATTCCCACCAACAGTGCAAAAGGGTTCCCCTTTTCTCCACATCCTCACCAGCGCTTGTTGTTTGTTGATTTATTGATGACAGCCATTCTGACAGGTGTGAGATGCTTATCTCATTGTGGTTTTAATTTGCAATTTCTCTGATGATTAGTGAGGTTGAGCATCTTTCCGTGTGTCTATTGGGCATCTGTGTGTCTTCTTTGGAGAAGTGTCCATTCAGGTCCTTTGCCTATTTTTTAAATGGGTTGTTGGTTTTTTTGGTGTTGAGTTTTGTAACTTCTTTATAAATTTTGGATATTAATCCAAAATATTTGGATATTATCAGATGTCTCAGAGAACATGTTCTCTAATTTTGTGGGGTGTTTTTTATTTTGTTGATGTTTCCCTTTGCTATGAAAAATCTTTTGTTTTTGATGCAGTCCAATTTGTTTATTTTTTCTTTTGTCTCCCTTGCCTGGGGAGATCCAGCCAAGGAAATAGTGCTGTGAGAAACATCCGAGATTTTGCTGCCTATGTTTTCTTCTAGGATTTTTATGGTTTGGGGTAAAACACTTAAGTAAGTCCTTAATCCATTCTTTTATGTGATGTAAGAAGGTGGTCTAGTTTTGTTTTTCCTCATGTATCTGGCCAATTTTCCCAACACTATTTATTGAATAAACTGTCTTCAGCCCATTGTGTGAGCTTGCTTCCTCTGTCAAATACTAATTGGCTAAAAAGGTGTGGGTTTGTTTCTGGGCTTTGTATTCTTTTCCATTGATCTATGTGTCCGTTGTTATGTCAGTACTATGCCGTTTTGGTTACTACAGCCTTATGCTGTGCCTGGGAGATAGTTTCGTATTAGGTAGCATGATTCCTCCAACTTTGTTCTTCTCTCTCAGGATCGCTGTTGCCATGTGGGACCTTTTCTTTTCAATATAAAGTTTTCAAATATTTGTGCTAGTTCTGTGAAATGTGTCATTGGAATCTTGATAAGAATTGCGTTGAATCTATAGATTGCTTTCTGTAGTATAGACATTTTAATGATGTTAATTATTCCTATCCATGAACACAGTATGTACTTCTACTTATTTGTATCTTCTTCAGTTTCTTTCTTCAGTGTCTTATAATTTTCTGTGTACAGATCTTTTTATCTTTGGTGAGGTTTATTCCTAGGTATTTTATTCTTTCTGAAACAATTGTGAATGGGATTGTTTTCTTAATTTCCCTTTCTGTTAGTTTGTTATTGGCATTAAAAATGCAACTTATTTATGGATATTAATTTTGTACCCTGCTACTTTGCTGAATTCATTTATCAGTTCTAGTAGTTTCTTGGTGGAATCTTTGGGTTCTCTATGTATAGTATCATGTCATCTGCAGTTAAAGACTTCTTCCTTCCCCATTTGGATTACTTTTATTTCTTCTTCTTGTCTGATTGCTGTGGCTAGGACTTCCAGTACTATGTTGAATAAGAGATGTGGAAGGAGACATCCCAGTCTGGTTACTGATCCTAAGGAAAATGCTTGTAGTTTCTGCCCATTGAGTATGATGCTGGTATATGGCCTTTATTATGTTTAGGTATATTCCCTCTGTTCCCAGAGTTTTTATCATAAATGGGTGCTAGATTTTATCAAATGCTTTTTTTTTTTGCATCTATTGATATGATCACATAGTTTTTATCCTTCGTTTTGTTTATGTGGGGAATCACATTTATTGATTTTTGAATGTTGTACCAAGTTTGCATTCCCAGAATAAATCCCACTTGATCATGGTGTATTATCTTTTTGAAGCATTGCTGTATTTGGCTTGCTAATATTTTGTTGAGGATTTTAGCATCTATGTTCATCAGGGATATGGGTCTATAATTTTCTTTTTTTGTAGTGTCTTTATCTGGTTTTGGAGTTAGGATAATGCTGACTTCATAAAATAAGGTTGGGAACCTTCCCTCCTCTTGAATTTTTTGAAATAGCTTGAGGAGACCTGTCAGTTCCTCTCAGAATGTTTGGTAAAATTCAACTATGAAGTCATCTGGTCCAGAACTTCTGTTTGTTGGGAGTTTTTTGATTACTGCTTCAATTTCACTAGGTGTAATCTGTCTATTTAGATTCTCTGATTCTTCCTGAGTTAGTTTTGGAAGATTGTATGTTTCTAGGAATTTATTCATTTCGTTCAAGTTGTCCAGTTTGTTGGTATATAGTTGTTCATAACATTTTCTTACAGACCTTTGTATTTGTTTGGTGTCAGTTGTTATTTCTCCTCTTTCATTTCTGATTTTATTTATTTGAGTCCTTTCTTTTTTTTCTTGATGAGTCTGGTTAAAATTTTGTCAATCTTGTTTATCTTTTCAAAGAACAAGCTCTTGGGTTCATTGATCTTTTGTATGTTTTTTTAAGACTCGATTTCATTTATTTCTGCTCTGATCTTTATTATTTACTTCCTTCTACTCACTTTGGGCTTTGTCTGTTGTTCTTTTTCAAGTTCCTTTAAGTGTAAAGCTTGATTGAGATTTTTCTTGTTTTTTGAGATAAACCTGTAATGCTATGAATTTATTTCTTAGGATTGCTTTCCCAGTGTCCCACAAATTTTGGATTGTTGTGTCCTCATTTTCATTTTTTGAAGGTATCTTTTGATTTCTTTCTTGATTTTGTTGTTGGCCCATTCATTGTTTAATAACATGTTATTTAGCTTCCATGTCTTTGCATGTTTTTCAGTGTTGTTCTTGTGATTGATTTCTATTTTCATAGCACTGTGGTCAGAGAAGATGTTTCATATGATTTCAATCTTCTCAAATTTATTGAGACTTGTTTTGTGTCCTAAAATGTGCTCTGTCCTAGAAAACGTTCTGTGTGAACTTGAAAGGTATATATATTCTCCTGCTTTGGGGTGAAGTGCTCTGAAGATATCAATTAAATCCATTTGATCTAGTGTGTCGTTTAAGGCTGTTATCTCCTTGTCGATTTTCTGCCTGGAAGATCTATCCATGGAAGTCAATGGGCTGTTAAAACTCCTGACTGTGACTATATTTCTGTCGATCTCTCCCTTTATGTCCATCAAGATTTGCTTTATACGTTTAGGTGCTCCTATGTTGGGTGCGTAAATGTTTACTAGGGTTATATCCTCTTGTTGGATTGTTCCCTTTATCATTATGTAGTGTCCTTTGTCTCTTACTATAGCTCTTCTTTTAAAGTCTATTTTGTCAGATATAAGTACTGCTACCCCAGCTTTTTTTTACCTTTCCATTTGTATGAAATATCTTTTTCCATCTCTTTAGTTTTAATCTGTGTGTGTCTTTTGGTCTGAGGTGGATCTCTTGGAGGCAGCATATATATTGGGTCTTGTTTTCTTATCCATTCAGCTACCCTATGTCTTTTTGTTGGAGCATTTAAACCATTTACATTTAAGGTGGTTATTGATACATATGTATTTAGAGCTGTTTTATTGTTAGACTATTTTCCTCTGTTTTTTTTTTCCTTCTTCATCTTCTTAAAGCAATCCCTTTAATAGTTGCGGTACTAATTTGGTGTTAATAAACTCCTTTAGCTTTTTCTCATCTGGGAAGCTCCTTATTTCTCTTTCAATTCTAAATGATAGCCTTACTGGGTAAAGTATCCTTGGTTTTAGGTTCTTGCTTTTCATCACCTTGAATATTTCATTCCTCTCCCTTCTGGCCTGAAATGTTTCTGTTGAGAAATCAGACGAAAGTCTAATCAGTGCTCCCTTGTATGTAACTACCTGCTTTTCTCTTGTGTTTTTTTTTTTTGCGATTCTTTCCTTGTTTTTAAGCCTTGCCAGTTTAGTTATGCTGTGCCTGGGAGTAGGCCTCTTTGGATCCAACCTGTTTGGGACTCTGAGCTTCCTGGACTTGTGTCTCTTTTTCCTTCACCAGATTAGGGAAGTTTTTAGTCATTGTTTCATCAAATAGTTTCTTGATCTCTTGCTCGCTCTCTTCTCCTTCTGGTATTCCCACGATGCAGATGTTGTTACGTTTCATGTTGTTCAAAATGTTTCTTAAACTCTCTTCATTTTTTAAAATTCTTTTTCTTTTTACTGCTCTGCCTGGGCATTTTTTTCTACCTTTCTTTCAAGTCATTGATTTCATCCTCTGGTTTATCTAACCTACTGTTTATTCCTTCTAGTGTATTATTTATTTCAGATATTTCATACTTTATTTCTGACTGGTCCTTTTTAATGGTTCTATATCTTCTTTGTCATGCTGTTCAGTATCTTTATAATCATTACTCTAAATTATCTATCTGATAAATGGCTTGCCCCCATTTCATCTAGTTTTTCCTCTGGAGAAGTCCCTTGCTTTTTCATTTGGGGTCTGTTTCTTTGTCTTCCCATTTTGGTTGCTTCTGTGTATTTGTTTCTTTGTATTAATAGGTCTGCAAAGACTTTGGTGTAGACCATTGTCAGAGGCTGCTTGTAACTGGCCCTGGGCAACCTGTTTGGAGCTCTTAGTGATCCATAGCACGTGGCTCCCTCTGCTGGACCTGGGTGTGTGCAGTATGAACCAGGCTGCGCACCGAGGCTGGCTTTTACCAGCACCATGCCCCAGGAAGGGTCAGCTAAAGTCTCAGGGCTCCCAGAGATCTACCTCAATTGTTAAACTTAATCATTGATACAGCCTTAAGCAGTACTCAGGAGCCACGCTTAAGCTTCACAGGGTGGCAGCAGAGTAATTTTGCAGGTCGGGCTATTGCTTCCCCTCAGGCTGATGCCATTGGAAGTGGAGTCCTCTGCCTGAGAAAGATGGCCTCTGCAGTGTGGGGAATGACTCAGCACAGGGATCTGGGTGCTGTTCTGTTAGTTCTCTCTCCAAAGCTAGCAACCCCAAACTCTCCCCACGTGTCTCTCTTCTACTCTTCCCTTTCTCTGCTTTGGCCCAGGGTAATGGCTGCAAATGAAATTTTGTGCCTTGGGCCCTGAAGAGCTCTCCGCATCTCCAGCCATCTCCCCCTGGTGGACAGGAGCACCGCTGCTTTTCACAGCTGGATGTTATCTGGGTTCTTTTTCCAGCTCTGGTGCTGTAGGCTGGGGAGCCCAGTTTAGGGTTTAAACCTTACACTACTCAGGGGGAGGCCCTCAGCTGCCGAAAGAGCCCCCTGGCACTTCAGCTGCCATCCTTGGGGGCCCGGCCAGCCCCCTTGAGCCTACTCCGCAATCCCTACCAGTCATGTTGTGGTGAAGTGGTTTCTTCCATCTGTCCTTGGTTATAAGGCTTCTCTCCAGCTAATGTTCTGTTGGTTATTGGGGATGATTTCTCTACGATTTCACTGTAATTCCAGATTGGTCCCGAGAGGAGGTTAGTGTAACTTCTAATTTCTCCTCTGCCATCTTGGGTCTCCAGCAACATCCTTTAAAAGTTGTATTCCTTATTTGATCAGGAATCCTACCTCTCCAAGATGAGCCTGGGCATAAAAGTTTAAAATACTTCTGTCCAACATATGTCTTGTTTCCATACTTGTTTGACAAAAGCCTCTGTGAAAGCCCTGACTGGTGTGGCTCAGTGGGTTGTGTGTTGCCTCACAAACCATTCAGTTTACCTGTTCTATTCCTGGTCAGGGCACATGCCTGGGTTTCAGGTCAGGTTCCCGGTTGGGGGCATGTAAGAGGTAGCCGATAGATATTTCTCTCTCACACGGATGGTTCTTTCCTTCTCTTCTTCCCTTTCCCTCTCTCTAAAAATAAAGAAATAAAATCTTTAAAAAAAAGACTTTGTAAAAAGCACTGTTCTGTACCAATGCAACTTGATCCTATTAAAAAATACTAAGATCTGCCCCGGCTGGTGTGGTTCAGTGGATCAAGCAATGGCCTGTGAACCAAAGGGTCACCTGTTCGATTCCCAGTGAGGGCACATGCCTGGGTTGCAGGCCAGGTCCCCAGAGTGGGATGTGCAAGAAGCAACCACACATTGATGTTTCTTTCCCTCTCTTTCTCCCTCCCTTCCCCTCTGCCTACAAATAAATAAATAACATCTTTAAAAAAAAATTACGATCTAACTTATATTGAGTTATTTTAAAATATTAAGTTTAAGCTATTTCAAAGGCCTGGCCATTTCCACCTTTATTACCAACACAGAAATGGCTCTTTACGGAGCCCCTGACCCCAGCTGGAACATTTCTGTTACTGGTCCCAGGAAGGGCACCGTCTTTCATGTCTGTTGTGGATGGTCACTGAGTGCATCAAGAGTCTAACCCCCTCCTGTAGAGGCTAGAAAATGCCCTTCCTTTTGCTTAGCTACTAATGAGTAATGGCTCTGTGGCCAGTGCAGATATGGCCAGCTACCACAGGGCATTGTGAAAAAGCAAACACTCTCATCTTCCAGGGCCTTGGACACTGCCCACAAGTTTTGCGGAGGAGGCTGGTTGTTGGGCTAGCACCTTCCGAGCAGGAGAGTTCTACGTCCAGAACTCAGAAAAGACTTGATAAACTAGCATGCCTGAATATTATTTTTATGGAAAGACACAGCTACTGAGTGTTTAGGATGGTCAACCTTTTCCCTCTTTAGTAGCAAAGTGGACTTGGGAAACCAGTTAAAGTCCCAAAAGTGTTGCTTGGTGCATATAGAATCAGAGTAATGAGACTGAAAGGCTTTTAGCATTATTTTTCCTTTTAAAAATTATACAGGTACTACATTTGCATTGCAGAAAGATTAGAAAACATGATATGCAATAAAGAAGAAAAGGAACCATCTATATCATTTAGAGATAGCCACTGTTAATATCTTGGTGTGGAGCCTTGCATACTTTTTAATGTATCCTTATTGAGTGTTGCAGACTCTAGGGCTTGGGAATAATTCATTCCTTTAGAATCTTAGGGCCCTGCAAGAGCAATAGTTTTTCAGATTTTATTTTGAGCAGGGGCAAGAAGGAGAAAAACTTGTTCCTGTAAAACCAATGCGCTTGTTAGATAAATGGCTGGCTGGCTGGCTGGCTGGACAAATAGATGGAAGAAAGGAGGGGTGAATACATTAATGGAATATTTGGAATGAAAACACCTTAAGTTAACCAGTAGAGTGCATTCTGAAGTTGCATAGCTTTCTTTTGGTGGGCAGGGTCTTGTCTGCCAGCATCCTGTCCTGGGGGAAACCCTCTCACTACTGGATGTGATCTGCTTAATTGCCAAATACGCTGTGTGTCCTCTCTCTCCAGACCTCCTAGTCACAGGGGTTAGCTTATGACCCAGGGTGAGCAAATCATGTCCTTGCAGTCCCTTGGATACGATGATTGGTCCACAGGGAGGCATGTGATCCAAACAGGGCCAAATAGAGGCTTCCCCTGGAATTGATAAATAATAAAGTCTCTTTACACTGAGTAGCTCAGTGGGGAAAATGACCAACAAGGTCGGCCTGTTGCCTTCTTGCCTGCCATGTGTCAGGGAGCTTGTCTGAGAGCAGGGAGCGGCAGTGTAGAGATAGACATAGGGAGTGAGAATGTGGGACGGAGGGAGGGAGGGAGGGAAGGAGGAAGGCATGGCGGGGAGAGAGAGAGAGAGAGAGGGGTGTGAGAACATTCTCTTATCAGTGAGCTGACATTGTTTGAACCCTTGGATGCGACCATCCTTAAAATTCCCAGTTACGTTTCTTTTAATTATTAACTTTTTCATTGAGGCAACATCTTGTATGTTCAGGAGTACAACATTATAACTCGGTATCTGTACACGCCATAGCTTGCTCACTGCCAAAAGTCTTGCTTCCATCCATCATCATATAATTGACCTGCTTTGTCCAATTTGTTCTTCCTCTATCCCCCTTCCCTTCTGGTAACCACCAATCTGTTGTCTATATCTATGAGTAAGGTTTTCATTATTGCTTAAGCAAGTTGAAGCTGGTTTTGGTCACATATAACCTAGTCGTAACTATTTCCCCAGCTCCTTGGGGACAGGGGCCCTGCCTAACCTGGTCTCTATGCACACGGTCAGGCACAAGACTGCCTGCCTCACTGAGTGTAATCTCTTCATTCTTGTGCATAGGCTGCAACCATTCTGCCTTGAAAACTTTAGCTTCCAGCTCTGCATCCACTGTGGTACTGGGCCAGTCTCTTTCTTGGGGAAAAGGAGCCCAGAGCCCCCACTGGGAGATCAGCCTAAAGAGGAACCTGTGACTTCTCTGACAGCTGATGGGGTCAGATGGGTAGGGCAGGCCCCGTTTTGATTAATATGCCTATAAAATGGAATTCTGGGACTGACCTCCACTCAGCTCAAGCCACACAAAGATAATTGACCTTTGCAAACTGCCTTTGGCAGTCTTTTTATTATTTTTATAGGAAAGTCCTGCAAACCCATTATATCTCACAATGGGCCTTTTATGGTGCTATTAGTTTAATGCAGCTTTCAGAGAAATTAGTCCTCAGGGAGCCTGAAATTCTGGGGGAAAAAAAAAGCCCTCCGTGGATTTCACTTCTGGATTAGCAGGAAAGATGATTGGTAGTACGCTATTCCCCATGGTAACTTCTGGCATTTTGAGTCATCTGACCAAGGGACCAAATTCCCATTTTGGGTCCCTGATGTCTGCCCCAAGCAAAAGGAAAACATAAATTTAAAAAAGGACAAGGTGGCTCTGTAAAGAATCCAGTCGACAAATCAGAGGGGGTTATTCCCTCCTCAGTCTAAGGTTAAAGAAGAATGGGAGTGAGAGAATTGAAACAGCACTTCTGTTTAAAGGTCTGTTTTTTTTTTTTCCAAATGTGAAATTACAGGTGTCTCTCTCGGATCCTCAGGTTGACTTCTGTACCTTTTGTCCTGGCCACAATTATTTTCAGAGTGACAGTTCTGGGGCCATTGTCACAGGGTCAGGCAGTAGGTTTGGACTGAAAGGGAGGAGGTACCATCTCAGTAAAATCATCCTGCCTGGGTCCAGAGATCAAGGTTACGGGGGACCTGCCAGTCAGAGTGGGGGTAGGGGGAGAAGCTTGAACGTGACAAGAGGACCAAGGACTTGCAGCGTGCTCTTCCATGTCCTTGGGTCTGATTCCAAGGTTGTTTAGCCAGCTCATCCCTAGGAAAGGGAAGGGGTCAAGGAGCAGGTCCATGAGGGACAGGGGGACAGGGACCTTCAGTGACTTACCAGTAGGAGCTGCTTCCCCGTCAGCCTAACCCTGACCTTTGAAACCCCTGGCCTGCCTGTCCCTGTGTCACATGGTCAGTAACCAGGCTGCTCTGGAGAGCTCACAGTCCCTCTGTTCCCTTTATAGCTTGAGGTCTTCTACCATGTCCTTACATTCTTTCCCTCCTAATTGCTGTTTGCTCTGGCTCTGACCTTGTCACATGACTGGGCGCACCCAATCAGGGCTTTTTTCTGCAAGTACCTGAGACTGTCTACTGTGGGCTTCCCCTGGCTGCAGGAGGAGCTCGGCTAGCCTGGGCATGTGGGTGGGCCGACATGCTGGTGCTTGTCTCACAGGGGAGCAGTCCTCGACAATTCATGTGACGGCGTCAGTGGGCAGATAACCGGGCCCCCGAGCTCCTTAGGCGGGGAACAGTCTGAGACATGTTGCACATTGTCTCCCAGGGCTCCATGGCACAACCAAGCCCCAGCCTTACCAGATAGTAAGCTTCCTTCCTCCCTTTGTCTCAGTTCCCCATTCCCCTACTACTGCTTCTCAGACTCAACTCCTAAACACACCGTTCATACCAAGCCTGTTCCTGGGGCCCACAACCTAAGCCAGACCTCACTGTTTCCTGTCTCTGTTCTGACTCTCTCACCTGGGGTCTAAGATCTGACCAGTGACGTGTCCAGGACCGTCACAAGCTCTTCTTGCCCCTTCCTTACCTCGACTTCGCAGGACTTCTCAGGTCGTATCTGTCTCAGGCTCCTCCAAGCAACGACCTGGCCCTCGTGGCTGCCATTCCCACTGGGGTCGGCCCAGTCCTTGGCGGGAAGGGATGGAATCTCACGTTTAAGGGAGAAAGCAATAGAAAGAAAGAAAAAGGAAGGGAGGGAGGGAGGGAGGGAGGAAGGAAGGGAGGAAGGGCCTGAAAGGACTACAGCTCAGTCATGAAATGTAGGGATGTGTCTCTAGAGAAGTACCAGGGCCAAGGGAGAGCTGTGTTCACCACCCGCAGGGCCTGCCCTGCATTCCTTTAATCAGTGTCTAGTTCTAACACTTGAAACGACCAATGGATTGGCTTTATTAGAAAGTGGGCTGGGTTCCTTCTTTTCCTTCTTCCAACTGCTCCCTTCGGAAGCAGCCCCATGTCCGTTACAAAGCAAATAACTTGGTTGTTGCTTCTGCTGTGTGACATGGGGCAAGTTGTTTAACCTCACTGTTGCTCAGTGTCCCGGTTTGAAAAATGGGGCTCATCACATACACCTCATAGGACGGTCGCGAGCAGTAAATAAGAAAATGTGATGGTGTTTAGCAGAATGCCTGGCACATAGTAAGAACTCAATCATTGCTAGCTGTTTTTATTAACCTGGCATGTACTGCCTGGTTCTGTTCATTATCTTTTGCTATTTCATCTCCCTGAAGCCAGGAGGCACGTGGTGGCATCTTTCTTTCTCTTGGTGTCTACAGTATGTGAATATAGTAATTGCATTAAAAAAATCCACATATCAGGACTAGGTAGAGTCACATCCTAACGGTCTGACCCTTGCTCTTCTCCTTGTGACCTTATAGGCATGCTGTAGCTTTGTTCCCTGCAGAATATTCCAATTGCATAGAAGCCACACTGATTCTACAGGGTTGTTAAAATGTCCTCCTAGGCCCTGGGCCACCCGTCCTACATTCCCGAGGACACAGCCCTCTTATAATGAAACTCTTTCTTTGGCTGCCTCTGGTTATCATGCTTAAAGCCTAAAGACAGTGCAGGGTCTGGTCCTCCGGGGAAAGACCAGGGCAGCACCGGGGCATTTCATGCTCTGAGGTGCAAAAGTATTTAAGCTGAACAAGTCACTTAAATAATAGTGTTATCTGCTGCTTCCCCTTCAGTGTTCCAGACAGATAAAGATAAAATAGCCGAGATAATTGTGGAGATGGAGTGTCGCTGGCAAGTGATCTGAGCACAAAGACCATTTCCAGAGACAGATGGAATGGAGGCTCCGGTAATTTTTCTTGAATCGTGTTTGCAGTGGCACAGTCTGGAAACCAATTCAGCAGGGGTGCCTCTCGGAGGGTCGAAGCCCACCTGAATTTTGAAAATATTAAAGCCCAGCGAAGCTCACTGGTGACAAAGAAAGAAAGCTATCCCCCAAAGGGCAGGAGGACAGGTGGGCTGGGGAGGGGAGCTTGATGGTCACCCCCTGGAGAATTCGCACAGCCCTGGGTGCCTAGTGGTGATGTGTGATTGACTACCGGTGAATGTGGCTGAGCTGCCATCTGGGCTCGGCTTGATTCCAGGGCCCAGGAAGCAATTGCACAGATAGGAGTGGGATCGGCGGAGGCCCCTGGGAGGTTTCCTTGTTCGTAATTCGGTTTGTTCAGGGACACTGAGGCGCTGTGGAGTTGGGCTGTGCCGCAGCTCCGGGGCTGGGAAAGCAGTCGGGGACTTCCCTCGACTCACTCTGTACCTGCTGATGAAGGAGGTAATGGGCTCTGAAGGTGAAATGACAACATCTTATGGAACACTTTGCAGCCATTGAAAACCATGTTGTAGAAAACTATCTAACGACTTGGGGGAAGTTTCATGATCAATTGCTAAGGAAAAAAAGCAGCCTTCAGAAGACCACGCAAATGTGCTCCAGGACTTTGTTCAAAAATGACATATATGTACGCACGTGCAAAGAAAAAATGAAGAGACAACTAAAATGTTATTTTAAAAGTCTTTTTTTAACCTTTCAACCTTTCTATGTTTTCCAAATTTTCTACAGTGGGCTGTATTTATTTTCTAATGAGCAGAAGCAATATTAAAATCATATCATACATTCATATAGTATTTATAGTTTCCACTGTTTTCTACATACATGCTTTTGTTTGATGTGCATAACAGGACTGTGAATTAGGTAGAGCAGTTATTCCCACTTCATAGATGAGGAAACTGAGTCTCAGGGCAAACCAGACACTTGGATAATGCATTGCCTGGCTTGTTAGTCACTGAGCCAGGGCTGGAGCCCAAATCTCCTGTATTGGATTTTAATGGTCTTTTCCACTATTAGGGATTTTGAGACAAGACAGTCAATAGTATGTGCCACCTCATAATGGCCACCTGGACTCATGTCACCTTCCCAGGAATACCCGCCCTCATCCCCTGGTTGAGACCAGTTGCTTTGCTATATGAGCTCTCAGAACTGAGTTTATTCTTTCATAGGCTGTCCCATACAGTAGCTGCTAGCTACCTATGGCTATTTAAAATTGAACTGAAGATAAAAAATGTTAAACATTTGGTTCTTTGGTCACATTCTAAGTGCACGTTAGCGGCAGGTGACTATGCTATAGCCACATATATCCATCGTCACCGCAAGGTCCTGCAGGGCTGTTCTGGATTGCTTATCTCCCTTTATGATTGCACATTGATTTATTCAGTTACTGTGGGATTCATATCTGTTTCTGGCAGTAAATTATAAAGTACAGGAGGGCAAAGATCTGATTTGCTTCCCTCTGTACACCCAATGTCTAGTCCAATCTTGACACATAGAAGTTGCTTAATAAATATCTGTTGAAAGATTTCCAGTGCTTTAGGGGGAAGGCCACATGCCTTGGCATGGCTTCTCAGATTTTGTATAAAGCTGTCTCGTTCCCTTCACCACGCTCCCACTAAATAACCTCCCCCTTGTCTACAATCATCCAGTTGCCCCAAATCTTTTTCTGTCCCGTGTACATCCTATTTCCTCTCGCCACTGAGCCCTCACAATGCTGTTCACTTTGCCTGTGCTCGTAATCACTGGGCTAAAGCCTAGTTAGAGGGTGCTGCGTGTCTCAGGTAGGTTGGGGCAGGAAAAAAAAAAAGACTGCAATCACTCAGGTTGAGAAGTTGGTTCAGAGCTTGGAGATTCCCCTCACCTGAGATGCTCTTACTCTTGATCTTACATTAGTTGGGAGGCACAACAGTTACCCATGAAACCATTCAAGAATGTTGCAGAGCAGGACACAAACCAATGCTGTGTCTGGTGGCCCAGACTATGTGAGACCAGGTGGGATGGATGACCAAGGAGGAGGGCCGGTGACCCGGGACCAGCAGGGTGATGGGGCATGAGGACCAAGGTAAGGTTGGTTCGGAGTTTGAGAGTTGGGTACAGAATGAGTTTTTCTGCGTGTTCGAGAAAGGGCTTGAGCCAGTCATCATTAATTGTGGTGGAGTTATTGAACACCTACTGAGTTCCAGGCACTGTACTGGGTGCCAAGTGCATACTGTGAGCAAACACATCCAGTCCCTGCCCTCATGGAACCTGATGAAGGAAATAAGGCAGCAATCAGGTTAATAAAGAAGTGAGTGAGTAGTCACAACAGGAGAGAAATCATCAGAAGGAAAGGAAACAGGTTTCTTTTGGAGTGCATAACAAAGGCTGGTGGGGGCTGGCTGTGGGTGGGGAAGAGGAGGTCAGGGAACCCCTCTCTTCAAAGTATCATTTAAGCTGAGATATGGGTGATAAGCTAGAACTACTTGGTTAAAGGGAATGTCCAAAGGATTCCAGGGAGAGGGTTCAGCACATGCAAAGATCCTGTGGTAGGAAAGAACATGAGGAATTCTGAGGAGTGAAAGAAGGCCAGCAAGGCTGGAGTGCAGAACAAAGCGTCTTGGGCTGAGCTGGACAGAGAGACTGGGGGCCAGAACGTGCAGGGCCTGAACGGATGGTGACCATACATCTCACTTTGCTGGGGGCCGTCCTGGTTTGCTTCTGCTTCCCCGGCAGCTTAGGAACAGTGCCCCCTTTTATTCCCAACACTGTCTTGTTTTGGACAGCAGAACATGTGGTCAACCTCTGGGTCTTGTTAAGGATTTCATTCTTATTCTAAAATATGGGGAGTCACAATAGGGTTCTCAGCAACTGAGCTCCTATCTTGGCAGAGTCAGATTCGAGTTTCTCAGATAAGTCTCTGGCGGCAGTGATGAGAACGCCCTGTGGACCGGGCCAGGCAGGCAGGCAGGCAGCAAGCCAGTTAGGAGAGGATGGCTACAGCGATGAAGTTGTTTTTCATTACCAGCAGAGAGGGCTACTCCCTTCCTCCCCAACCCCTGAAATTTCCAGAGCTCAGGTTTAAAAGAGGACCATTCTCCATGCATCAGTTGGCTGGGTTTAGAGTTCCCTGTGCCTCATCACCAGGGGACCTTGCAGCATATAGCCTCAGGGTGAGCGGGACCCCCTTGTGGGCTTTTCTGAATGGCCAAGGACTGCACCTGGAAAAAATTTACATAGGGCTCCCTAAATGTCACCCATGGGCCTGCTAGCACATACATGGCTGAGGGCTTCTCATGGGGACCATCCATCTAAGTGCCAGCTGTAGGGATAATGTGTCTTGTCAAGGTGGCTTAATGGAGATTGTTGGCATTCTGGTTGTGGGCACTAAGACTTGCCTAGAGCCTGTCTTAGATTTCAGGTGAGGTGTTGGAGTTTGTAAGGGATGATCCTAAATCCATACCTCTGTGGTTGAGCTCTCTCTCTCTCTGTCTCTCACTATCTTTCTCTGTATCTCTCTCTCTTCCTTCTCTCTCTCTCTCACTCTCTCCTTCTCTCTCATTCTCTCTGTCTCTCTCTCTCTGGAGTGTTTACTTTGTTTTAAATCTGTGTTAAAGTACTCTCGACAGCCTACCCTCTAGCCTATTAAAATTGCCTGGGCTTGGCTGCTTTTTAAAAGCATCTCAAGTCTTTCCTCTTGCTTGGTGAAATGAAAACAAAATTATTCTAGTGGAACACTTTACGTTGGATGCAGTCTAAGAAAACAGCTTACAGGGCTGAGGGCTCGTCTGGAAGCAGCCAGGGCTTGGTGGGAGGGAGGGGGGGAGGGGGAGCCCAGCCTAGGCGGGGCGAGACAGAGGAACCAAGGTCGTAAATGCCTCAGGGAGCTGGGGTGGCACCAGAATAAGTCACAGCACAAATTGATGACCCTTTTTAGTGTTTTTATTCTTCAGGACTTAATTTTCTTCTTTGAAGTCCAGAATTATGCAGCTCTTTAACCAGGCGCCTCTTTCTTCATCTCCTCTTATTCCCCCATCCCTCCTGCTCTTAAAGCTTTTTCTCTACTTACGTTTTTACTGCTTCCCTGGCCCCGGCCAGGGACTCCACTTTCTCTGACACCCAGCAGCCATGCATCTGGGGGTTGTAAATGAACCATCACAGCAAGAAACCAAGGTCTCTAGCTTTCTCCCTCTGAGTGTTGGGGTCTCCGTGGCTGGGAGTTTTCAGTGCAGCCTCTAACAGGAAGTCCAGGGCATGGCTAGTTCTGAACAAGGTTCTCGGCCCCTGAGGCCGTCATGCAGCACTATCCCCAAGTGAACCAGACAGTTGCTGACTCCTCACTTACGACAAATTAGAGCCAAAAGAAGCCTCAGAATCCCCCTTCTCCAGTCCTTGCACATCCCAGGAGGAACTGAAATCCAGACAGGTGACATGGGGAGAATGAACTTACGCACCCCAGGTGCCAGACTCCCAACCCAGAGCTCTTTGCCAACTGGGAAAGCAACTGGGTCTGGAGGGCAAATCTGTCCTGGCCTCCTCTTGTGGCACCACTCTCAGGCCTTCACAGAGCCCCATGGGGCAATTGCTCTTTGACTTCTTACAGAATAAGAGGCTGACAGAGGAGTGTAAAGGTTTGGCTCAGAAAGAAACTAAGTATGTGTCTCTAGACCAGGTGTTGCAGGTGCCCGCAGGGCCAGGCAAGCACTGGACATGAAGAGAGCAGTAGGGAAGGCTGGAGACTGTGGCAAACGGAAGGCTGCGTGCCTCAACTTACAGAGGCAGCTGCTGAGAGTGCCGGCCCATTGTGCATTCAGAGGGCGGAGGGCCCAGTGTGGCCTGACTTCGGACTTTTCAGGGGGATCAGAAATCTGGGCTTTTGAAACCATAAAATCTGTTCTCAAATATGGGCTGTTTTCAATGTGAAACCCTGAGTTCATCAGACAAACATTCCCGTGTGATCTGAGTTTAAGCTATTCTTATGCAGATTGAGGGCAGTCTCTGGTCCGGGCACAATGGGCTGGCACTCGCCCATCAACTAATCTGCGTGATTTGATAGGGGGCAGGGTGACAGAGGCAAAGAATGCAAAGTGCTGAGATGAACACTGGCCCTCTCCCTACTGCTTCTTTTTCTGCCACTCTCTTTGAACGACTTTTCTCTAAAGGCAAAGAAACATATCTGAATGCCAAGTGGTTTCTGTTTTAAGAGGTGGGGGGGGGGTGAAGTTCAATGCTGGTGGAACTTTCTATCCATTCCAGACAGCAAGGGGTCAGGAGGGATCTTATTGTAGGATCTGATGGGACTCCGTATGTCTACCTGAAATTAAAAAAAAAAACAAAGCTACCGCTTATTGAATGCTGACTATACTATATATCTGACATTATACATTAGATCATTTCTTCTTTACAGTGGCCATATGGGGTAGATGTTATCTTTTTTATTTTTTAAAGAGACTTGAGGCTCAACAAGAGCTTAAGTAACTTGTTCAAGGCCACCCAGGGAGTGGCTTTCTCCATCACCATGCCTTTCTTTCCAAAGAGCTGCCCCCCAAGAAGCACATGCACACATAGACACACCCACTCTATATAAGATACAGAAAACATTCAAAAGTTATTCTATTTCGGTTCCTCAGGCTGCTGTAAAAAAGCTAGTTTCCTATCTTGCACAGTTTTTCGTTAGCAGTAACTATCCTCAGCTAAGCTCAGCTTTCCCACGAACTGCAGCTCATTGGCTCGGCAAAGGTGGCGACGAGGGTTTGGTGGGGGCTTTATTTTCTTTCCCAGCTCCCAGAGAAGAGGGGCTTAGCTGGGACATAACCCAGCCTGTCCCTGTGGCCGCTGGAAAGCTGGCAGCAAGCAAGGAGCGAGGACACAACACACGTCAGCTCCTTTGCCTTTCTTCCCGTTCTGTCTGGGCAGAAGACAGGCTCTCTGCTCTCACCCCTGTCCTTTCCCTCCACAACAGAATAGGGCAGGCCTGCCACCGCCCAGCACTGTCCCTTCCTCGGCCGCAACCACAAGCCCTGGCACAGGGTCAGGCGCATGGTGGGAGATCCACACCCACCTGCCGAGTGTTGGACTACAGTCAGTATACGGCCTGAAGCTCAGGACGGGATATCTGTTCTACCTTTAGGAAAGACGTACATTTTATTTTTAAAATCAGTTTATGCTAGAGATCATGTATTTGCTGGAACAGAAGTCCCTCGGAGTTAAGGAGAAGAATATCCTAAGGCTATGAGCATGCTGGAGCCCAAGCGCAATGTAGACAGTTTGGCCACAGCAAAGGTGGGGGTCAGGCTCCTCCCAGGACAAGAGCTGCATCAGAATTTCCTGACCTTGCATTTATGCTTCACTCTGACGTGATTCAGCTAAACTCCCTTTCTGATCTGCTCCCACCTGTGGCTGAAACGCCAAGTTCCCATTTCAAATTCCCCAAAGTGGCAAATCAAAGGCCACCACTTGAGTGAGATGACAATACTGATGGAATCAGCTATAGGCAGGGTGCCCCAAAATGCTTGATGCCCCCTATCATTTTACTACAATATTAATATTATAACTACGGTAAGATCAGAATGCACAGGAGGGGTGATGCCATCTTTTTTGATATTTGCCCCCAAATGCCTCTGTTCTATATTTTTAGAACCAAAAAAAAGTTTAAATTTAATTTAAAAAAAATCACAATATACAGTTGCTGGTGCTGAAGCCAAGTTAGTCCCCCGCCACTGGACAAGAGAAAAACCCGAGAGGCAGGTAGAGGGCAGTCAGGGTTCCGCTCGGTTGAGAAACGGGGATATCAGGGTTTGGGTCTCACCCCAGACCGTGGGCTGTCCTCATTTCTTCTTGGAAATAAAATGCTGATACCATGTAGAATGAAAAATATTTTTTCAGGAAATCTCTAAAACTGGAATAACGATGTCCCTATATTGAAGTGGTTAAGAACACCCAGGGCAGTGACTGGCATACAGTGGATGCTCAGTAAACAGTAACGTCATCATTGACTCCTGAAGGCATTACCACGTACCTAGAACTGAGTGCAAAATGATGTTGTTTAACTAAATACGTGGTAGGTGGCTTGTACCGAGCGGTGAGAGAAGATTTGGTGAAAGAAGAACAGAGAAACAGCTTGGATTGGTAGGAAATAAAGCTGGAAAGGCATGACCACAGCTGCTTTTCAAAAACACTAGCAAGTATAACTTATATGCTGAGAAAGAAGAAACAATAGAATCATAAATGTTCAACTATAACCACAAAAGACAGCAAAGAAACTAGAGGACAAAAATAGGAACAAAGAGCAAGGGGCAACACATAGAAAACAGTAACAAATGTGACAGACAGTAATCCATTATGTCAATAATCATTTTGAATGTCAATGGGCTAAATGCACCAATTAAAGGACAGAGATTGTCAAAGTGGATCAAAAAACAATACCCAAATCTATGTTGTCTACCAGAAATCCACTTTCAATGAAAAGATACATAGAGATTAAAAATAAACAGATGGAGGAACACACACCATGCTAACATTAATTTGAAGAAAGCAGTTGTGCTTATAGTAATCTCAGACAGAGCAGGTTTCAAGCTAAGGGAACTTACTAGGAATAAAGAAAGGCATTACATAGTGATAAAGAAGTCAATTCTCCAAGAAGACATAACAGTTTTTAACAATTGCTCTATAGCTTAATAATGGAGCATAAAACTACATGAGGCAAAACTATTAGAAGTGCGAAGAGAAATAGATGAACCCACTATCATAGTGAGAGACTTCAACACCGTCGATCAGAAACAGACAGATCCAGCCGGCAGAAAGTCAGTGAGGACCTAGTTGAATTCAACAACATCAATCAACTAGACATAATTGACATCTATAGACAACTCCATCCAGCAATATAGAATACACATTCTTCTCAAGCTCATGTGGGACATTCACCATGACAGACCACATTCTGGGCTATAAAACACACCTTACTAAATTGAAAAGAATAGAAACCATACAATGTCTGCTGTCAGACCACAACGGCATCAAACTAGAAATAAATAACAGGAAGATAAATGAAAAATTTCAAAGTACATAGAGATTAAAGAACACTTCTAAATACATGGGTCAAAGAAGGAACTTCAGAGAAACTAAAAACATTTTGAATTAAATGAAAAAGGAAACAACTTATTGAAATTTGTGGGATGTAGTGAAAGCAGTACTTAGAGGGAAATTTGTAGCAATGAATGCATATATTAGGAGAGAAGAAAGATCTGATGTCAATCACCTATGCTTTTACCTTAGGAAACTAGAAAAAAAAACCCCAAATTAAATCTAAAGTAAGCAGAAGAATAAGAATTAGAGCAGAGATCAATGAAATTGAAAAGAGGAAAATAATAGTGAAAATCAATGAAGCCAAAAGCTGGTCCTTTGAAAAGATCAATATAATTGATAAGCCTCTAGCCACACTAAGACAAAAAGAGAGGACACCATTACCAATCTCAGAAATGGAAGAGGGGACATCAAACG